>PVJC01000831.1:0-108603 GCA_004026665.1 Murina feae | reverse complement strand
TCTTCTTTAATATCTTTCAATACAAAATTTTAACTTTCTCTGTAGAAGTCTTGCACATCTCTACACCCCGACATTTCATAGTTTTTGATGTTATTGGAAGTGATGTTTCTAAAATTCAGTTTTCTGATTGCTGCTTGTAAACTGGATTCCATTTGGTTATGTTGATTTTGCATTCAACTACCTTGCTAAATTCTCTTCTTAATTTAAAAAATACCTGTGAGTGAATTTGGATTTTTATGTACACAGTTTTTGGGCACATTATCTAATATTTTCTTCTCTTCCTTTTCCACTTGTTACCATATTGTGTTAGCTAGAACTTCTAGTATAGAGCTGATGAGAAGTGGTGATACCAGATACCCTTATTATGTGCTGACTCCAAAGAGAAGAATTTCAGTGTTTCGGTAGGAAGAATGATGTTCACCGTAGTTTTTTTTGTAGATGTTCTATATCAGATATTGTGAATTATTCCTAATTTATAATAGATTTTAAGCATAGAGATTAAATTACTATCAAAACACTTTCCCTGAATCCTTTGACACATTTTCCTTCTGTAATCCTTTATTGTTCGTATGAATCAATTTTGCAATGTAAAATCAGCCTTCACTTCCTGGGATAAACCCAATTTTATTTTTATATATTTATCTAATTTTAATATACTAATGGATTCAGTCATGGTATGTTAAGTCTGAATATGTTCATTCATATCCTTTAATTTTTTTTTGAGGTTTAATGACCAAACATATGGTTAATTTTTTTTCCATGTTCTATGTGTTCTTGAAGAGTGTATATTCTGCATAATTGGTATAATTAGATTGTTTCTTAATCATGTTGTTCAAATATTTTAAATTCTTACTATTGTTTGCTTACTATATTAAAAACTCAGGAAAGTATGATAATTGTGGACCACCCTATTATTCCTTATAGTTCTGCAACTGCTTTATGTGATTTATCTTAAATGCACATAAGTTAACATTTTATCTCCGTTTGTCATTTTGATGTGGCTCTTTTTTCTACAGTACTGTTTCTTGCCTTAATCTATTTTGCTTTTATAGTGACATCATCCTTCTTTTTGTTAGTATATGCAAGGTATGTCTTATTTCATCTTTTTATTTTCAACTTTTCTATATTGGATATGTCTTTTATAAACAGCATAAGGTTTGATTTAATTTTTAAAACATAGTCTGACAATATTTTCCTTTTATCTGGAGAATTTACTCTAGTTCTACTTAATTAATGATGTATCAATGATTACATATATTTTATTTTGTACTTTCCATTTGTCCTGCTCTTTCTATTTCTTTTTTCTTCTGTTTTCTTATTTTTAAACTAGAGGCCTAGTGCATGGCGATCTAAGTGTGAGTGTCTGGCATTGAAGGGCAGACCCCAGCTGACCTCTGGGCCCTGGGCAGCACCTAGGCCCCTGGGCCCCCACACGCCCCCCTCTGCCTGAGTCACGGTGCCTGAGTCTCCATGAGGTTGGATGCCATGGCCGGGTGCAGCGTGGCCTCTGGACCGCCCAGCAGTGCCGCACAGAAGCCGGGCAGACAGCTGGTCTCTCCTGGCCCGCTTGTAGACAGGCTCTTGTGCGAACCCACCAGGAGCTCGACTGGCTCCTGTGGTCCCGGCGGCGGCAGCAGCCCAGCTCATCTGGAAGAGGCTGGGTGGGTGTTGGGCTGGCTTCTCATGGCCACCCGGCCCCTGAGTGTAGGGGCTTCCCCGCGAAAGCCCTGGCATGGGGTGGGAGGGTAGCAGGGGGAGTGAGAGTGAGCTCGGTGGACACTCCACATTCTCACCGCACCTCCATCCCCATCAGGTAGGCAGTGAGAGGTCGCAGCCCCCAGCTCGGGTGCTGTGGGAGGAGGGTCGCTGCCACCCACACCCAGTTCCTCATCCCAGCCCGGGGCCAGACCCCATTGGGCAATCAGGGCCTGTCCCCCACTGCTGCCGCTGGTCACCATCTGCGGAATGATTGGCACGGCGACTGGGCCCCTGCCACTGGCCTGGCAACGCCTGCTCACCTGCTTCACCACCCTGCTGCAGTCCCATTCTCATTGGGGCCCATCAGGGCGCCAGTGCCTCCACTGCTGCCCACTATGTTCCACGCCACCCCCTGGTGGTCAGCACATGTCATAGCAAGTGGTCAAGCTCCCTGTCTCCTAGTTGAACTATTGGTTGAACAACTGCCCAAGGGGACAATTTGCATGGTAGGCTTTTATTATATAGGATGATACGGTTTTTTCAACATTCAATTATTTCTTAATTCCATCTTTGAAATTATTCTTTCTGTTTCTTTTCTTTTACTTGTAAACTTATTTTATCAAATTCTAAATGAATCAGTGTCTTTAACTTGATTTTGGACAATATGAATAATTTAGAACAGTTTAAACCCATTAATCTCCTTCTTGACTTTCATACTGTCCTGAATTTTAATTTTTTAACTTCACTAGGCATTGTTATTACTAATATACACAGTTATTTAGTCATTACTCATGTACATTCATCTACAGATTTCTCTCTTTCTTTGTTCTTCATTTCTTGCATTTCAGACAACATATCTTGAATGCCTTTCCCCCTTCCGATGGTTGACTTAATTGGGACCTGTATCAAAAGAATAAAAATGAGAGTAACAAGAAAAAAAAGGACCCTGAATTGTAGACAATGCATTATTTCCTATCCCTCCAATGCTTGAAGAACAGTTTCTACAATTTGTGTTTTTCCAGAATCTGAGAGATTGTGGCCCTGGTACAGCAGGACAGCAGGTGAATAGCACAGAAGCTCAGCTTTGCTTCTTGCTATAGCTGTGGTCAGTGGTCGGAACAACATGTGTGTATTTCTGCTCCTCTGAGAAGGACCCATCACTGACGGTTCAACTTAAGAATGTTCTAGTGGTTAGATGAGAGTGTACAAATTCACTGATCCTCTGATGTTAGTTTCTGAGTTATGCTTTCATTCTGCAGAACGGTACACACGCAGCTTCTATTTTTAGTGGTTTTGTCTCTTAGAGGAAAGGCTAAAGTGTCCTTGGTTCCCAGTTATGCTTGAAAAAATTTGAAGTAAAATTTATTTCATCAAAAAGGATTAGAAAAATCTTCCCGCTACTGGGTAGAATCAGGAGGTGAGACAACAAAGGCCAAGTAGCAGTTGTCAGTGAGTGGCATGAGGTAAGCTGCAAAGAACGCTGAATTAGGTCAGCACAAACAATAGGGGCTTATTCAAGTCCTTGCCTCAGGAAGGTCAGGGACAAAGCGAGGATTTGTGGTTATGTTTGTCTCACCAAGAGCCGAACCCCAGGTGTTGTAAGGCTACAAAGCTATCTCATTGTCTCCCTTGTATCATCTAACCCAGTAATTCTCAGTGACATTTTCAATTGCTCAGTTCAGAGCAAACTAAATGGAGGATAATATTCTAACACACAGCGCATTTGTGGAATGTGGTAAGCTGAAAATATGAATGCATTCACAGTGCATCTAGAACAAACATGTCTGCTACATTCATGACCGGTTGTTAATGGGATGTTTTCATAGAGCATTAGAATTGAAATGGACCAAAGAAATAGTTACATGCAATATTTGAGACCTACTTATATTGAAAATTAGTCATTGTTCACATGTTTAATATTATTATATCATATTAAAATTTATTTGTTGTTTATCTGAAATTCAAATTTAACTGAGCACCTGGTATTTTTATTTGCTTAAGGTGGCAACCCTGCCACAGAGTTTTCCCCAGGCATCAGCAAAATCACCCTGCGGAAACCTTTACTGCATAGGTGACTGTCAGAAAGTCTACTCGACAGTGTTTAAATATAGTCAGGAAAGAAACTATTGAAAGCCTTTTGAAAGCAAATTTTGCATTAAAAACTTGGAAATAAAGCAAGAAGCGGAGAGCATGCCCTTTCTATGTCATTTTAAAATGTGGTTTAACAGGTCTGCCCGAAGATTATTTAAATATGTAGGGCAATGCACTTGCTTGTCTTGCTATTTGTTAGTGATGAGAGGCCTGAGTCCATGAAGCTGCATGTTATCTTGAGATACCTGTCTGGAGGAGACACAGATAATTTCTGTCTGGTAGAAAAGATAACTGAAAGGTTACTGCTGTAGAGGACAGTTTTGTATAACCTAGAACTCTTATTCTAACACTAGAGGCCCAGTGCATGGAATCATGCACCAGTGGGGTCCCTCAGCCTAGCCTATGCCCTCTTGCAATCTGGGACCCCTCAGGGGATGTCAGACTGTGGGTTTCGGCCCGATCCCTGCAGGCCAGGCTGAGAGACCCCACTGTGCACAAATGCGTGCACTGGACCTCTGGTATGCATATAAGATCTTTGGTTAATTTCTTCCTGACCTCCCTTCTTCCCCCTTCCCTCTAAGATTCATCAGTCTGTTCCATGTTTCCATGCCTGTGCGAAGAGCATCTGTCCCCTGGTGGTTAGAACACATCATAACTACTGGTCGAATGGTCAGACACTTAGCATATTAGGCATAGATATATGTATATATATAGATTCTTGTTCAAAATACCTATAAATACTCATTTCCTCATATGTTCCTTGAATCAACTCTGCCAACCCACTGGTTCTCTCATTAGGAGTCAAATGCATCTCTGACATGCGTTCATTCTGTTTGTGCATGAATGAAGTTTTTAACTTTTGGAAAATTAGCTCTGATGTCCTTGTAAAAGAGAGGGCAGTCATGCATGAGGCTCCTGGATGTGCCTTGTGACTTTTCTAGCAGAAGCCAATCTTCAGAGGGAAGCAAGCCAGATTTGAGGAGCTGAAATTCAGTTTCTCTCTCTTGCAGAGAAATGCCTCAGGAAGTAGTTGAGAACCAAGCACAAGTAACTGAGAGGCAATGTCTGATTGTCAAAGTCAATAGCAATGAATGATTCAAATCTTCTATTGGCTCATATTTTCCAGATTTCTATAATGACTGTGTGCTAATGATAAAAAAAAGACTTAATTTTTAAAAATTTATAACCAGAGAAAGGCTTATAGGAACTATTTTCAAGGCTCAGATTTTCAAGCCACCAAGCACTGGTAATTAAGAGGTAGCAATAAAGACTTATCCGGTTCTTAGGCCAAAGCTCTAATTACTGAGCTACACTAGTCAGGGCAAACGTTATCTTTAAAATTGTATGGGAAATCTGATGATAATAGTTTGTGGTTAATACAATTGAACATCTGGAGATGTTAGTATGGGATTCATAGTGGCCAATGGCTATTAGCTACCCGGCAGCAGTTTTTAGCCCTTGGAGGAAATGATGAGCTTATGGTTTGTTTTGCGGCGGCCACCATTCTTTCTAGTTTTGTTGATGGCCTAAACTGGGAGAGAAAATAATTGGAAATGCTATGATGAAGATAATAGAGTGATTTCCCTTGTTACTATGGTAACAAGAATAAATCCCATCCATTGCTCTGAAAAATTGCCCTAAAGGGTTCAGTGGCATTCCACAGTGGGTGTATTTGTTGAGAATTTTAATCTGTCAGCTTCTATCAAAATGGCACAGTGCTCACAGAAATATTTTACATCTGTACTTTTAGCTGGTTTGGATTATTTCATAAGAAAGCAGAGGAGAATAAATAGCCACCATTATATTGGGAATTTAAGTAATTTTCTGAAAATACCTTGCCAGGTACCAATGTAAAAGGACATTAGTTTTGTTTCCACCATCACAGAAAATGTTACTGTCCCCAGCATCTCTGGGTGATTTCTCAGGCCCTTAATACTCATTAGGATGAAACAGGGCTTAAAAGTCTGGTCTAGAACCCAGAAGAAGTAGATTCTTAATCGCAGTCAGTGTTAAGACAGTCAGACAGGCTTAAAAGAGAGTCAGTAAACTCTAGTGCCTCACTTTCCCCATACATTTCAGGTTATGAGAATTTTAATAATGATGACAATCTGTGCAAATTGCACTGTGCTAAGCGTTTTATGCTTGTTGTCTACAACTTTCCATGGCAACTCTTAACCTAAGTATTATTAGCTGTAGTTTGTAAGTATTATTATCTACAGTTTAACCAAGACACCGCTTTGTGTGGGTGTGCCTGTGAACACCCGTTAGCCTGAGTCATCTGCAGAACACACTTGGGAAGTACTGGGCTGGACAGAAAGGTGAGGTCAGACCATAAGGGACCTTGTGGGCCACGATGCTGTAGTCACCATAGAACTGTTTTGATTTGACATGTATTTTTGGACAAAGCACTTGGGAGGTATAGAATATACAGGATTGATTGGGGTGGGAGAGATGAAGGCAGGGAGTCTATTTGAGAGGCTATATTTGGGTAGGAGTGCCAGAGAGAAGAGGCAAATCAGAGGAACGCTTAAGAGAGAGAATCAATTGGGTTTAGTGATCGGTTATTTTCACATAGCTCTGGAATCTAGTGGTGAGGTGTTCTAACTTAAAACTTTTTCCCATTTTCAAACTGATTTCCCCCCTTCCTTTCCTCTTTCATCCATCCTTTCATTCCTTCCTCTTTCTCTCTTTTTCTTTCTCTTCTTTTTTCTCCCATTAATTGTTAAGTCTTGTATATTCTAACAACCTCACCTACCAGAATAACTTTTATATATTCATCTTTCACATTCCAGTTTGTACCCATGTAATCCTCTTGCGTTCTCTGGTGAAAAAAATGAAGATTAATTAGGTGGCATCCTCGGATACCTTCACACTTATTGCTTTGGAATGTAATATCCTGATGATTTTTCCAACTGCTTTAAGAATATGGGACAAACAAGCAGAAAGCGAGGTGCAAACATGTCCCCATGCAGTTAACTCAGAATTTATTTGTCCCTGTGCTCTTAAGTGTTTATTGCCATTGGAAGAATATTATTTCTCTTCCAGAAGTACGTCTTATTTCATCAACTCGCCAGGAGGGTGGCTTTGCTTAGTTTCTGGACACTGTCTCTCCTTCTTCCTGACTTTGTGTTAGCTTGTTGGCAAAGAATACTTTCACTTAGGTGATTAAAAAAGAAACAAACACAAAATAAACTCTGATATCCTTTTTCTATTTTTCCCAGGAAGAGAAGTAATGAACTTGCCCCCTGAAAGGGAACTGCCCCTGTGGGGGACTAAGGGCACTGATTCTTCCCTTTTCCAATTTTGATAGCTGAGCCAGAGAAGAAACATGTTTTCAAACATGCCAACAGAATCCATGTTGGGTTTTTTATTTGGGGAACTGCCTCAGACCTGGACAACTTACTGAAAATGAAGGCTGAAGGAAAACTAGTTGACATTTCCCATATTCCCCTTTTGGAGAAGACAATGGGAGACTGGATTTTCCTGTTTTTCTGTTTTGAGTAGAGAAACTGTCGACTGAGGGGCCATTTTTGAGCCCTCTGTCACCCGCACACACGGGCAGGGTTGCTGTGAGCTCTATTTGTCTGCGTGTTGAGCAGGCCTCCTCTGGGAGCGAGGGAACCTGGACAGGTCTGCCTTACTCCCTATTAGAAGAGAGCCCAGAGGGAGCTTGGGGTGACATGCTGCAGAGCGTGACACTGGCTTGCTTTCTCCAGGTCAAGCAGGAGGACACCAAGTTGTTTCTTAGATTGGCTGAGTCTTGAAAGAGCCCAGCCAGCTGCTGAAGGCTTCAGTCGAGACCCTCCTGGGAGAGGTTGTGCATGACCAGTCAAAGACTATTTGCTGAGCAGAGAGCTTCTGGACACTGAGCAGCACAGAGCAGGAGTGGTCAGGAAGCCCCTCATCTCCTCCTGACCCAGGAACTCTAGAGCAGAGCAGGCAGAAAACAGCTTTGGGAAGTACTAGCCAGGATGCTGAGAAGTGCGCTGGAAAGAGACGACAGAACACTTGCTCATGATGCACAGGTTGCATTGTTAAGCTGACATATGCTGAACTAGCTGGAGCCTTAAAATTCTATTCTTTGATGACGAGTGCTATGAGTAGAATTGCCACAGGCCTCCCATGGTCTGCACAGTCCAGCAGGAAAAGCAAGACTGGGCCTCACTATGACATTCTCAGTTCATGAGAATCTCATGCTGATTTACAAGATTTGAGCTGAATCACAAGATTTAGTTCTGGGGCATGAATCTCTGCATCTGAACCCCCAATGAGGACCCTCTAGGAGTTTCAGAGAGTTCTTCGCAACATATACAATAGACAAAAGGTTAGTGTCCGGAGTACATAAAAACTCCCATAAATCAGTAATAAAAAGATAATAGAAAATCAATGAAAGAAATCAATAACTAAGAAAAAGACCCAAGAAAAATGGGAAATGACATGAACGTCCATTTCACAAAAGAGAAAACATAAATGACTAATAAACTTATGAAAAATGTTCACCTTCATTAGCAAGCAGGGAAATGTAACATGTAAAATCACTATAGGAGAAAGTTAGACTCAAGTCAGGTAAAAGAATCTACCCCCTCAAAAAGACTCAAGTTAGGCAAAAGAATCTAACCAAAATCAAGAAAATATTATACTAGTACTAGTCCAGAGAAAATTAGGGCACAATGTATTGACAGTGATGATGAAGATTTTGTCCAGACACTTTTTTGTGATGTGACTGTGAGCATGTGATAGACTAAATATGGGTGGTGAAGAAGAGAGATTGAAGTTGCCCTGAGGCATCCAGCTTGGTTGACCAGATGGACGGTTGTACTGAAAATGCTGAATTTCCAACATGGCTGCCTTTTAAAAAACATGCTGGTTCATTTGCTATCTGGATCTGGATCCATACAATTGATGTCAAAGAGCATGTATAGGCAAGATCCATGCTGAAGCCTCGGGCTCTGGGATCTGGCAGATAGGCAGAGTTTCTATGTCCCCCAGATTTCTCTGCTTTTTTCATGCTTCTCTATGCAGTACCAACTTTCAGCTCTGGGTATGAAACTGAGTGGGGTACATAGGCTGGGAACATAAACAAGTCTCTTTCCTGTCAAAATGCTTAATTACAGTAATACATTATGACACAATTGGTCTGTCAGAAAGGCTCAGAAACAGGAATGATTGTTTTAGAGTGGAGTTTGCAAGCTCATTCGTCAGAGAATTTTGGGAAGTTACAATGGATAAAGTTTGTCAGAGGCAGCAATTAAAAATTGCCGTTGACTGGAAGAATATTTTAAAATTTGCATAAATATTGGACCATTATCTTTCTACTGTTAAAAAAAATTATAACAAAACATCCTAATATTGTCTCTATGTTCCCCTTATTGCAAAGGAGTAATAACTAAAAATTATGAATGACACAAAATACCAAAATGTGAAGACTCTGGTTTTCTGGAAACATCATAAAAGAGGTTGATTTATTAGTACTATGACCATATGTGCTGTCTCCAGGAATTCACAGTTCATTTATATAACTACTATTCTGTAATTTGTAAATTTACTTCGGTAAAGTTCTCTGTAGATGTCCAAATTCCAGCTTGTTAATTTAGACAGCTTTACTGAGTTATATGTTCATATTTTAGCTGTAACATTTATTAAGGATCAATATTAGAAAGAGCTACATGAAGACCCTTTCTGCAAAACCCTCAAAGATAATATTTTTTTGCTTTGTTTCTTTATAGAATTCACATAATCACTTCTTTTAAGGGTTTAGTACAAGAAAAAAAAATCATTTCCTTTTCTGAGCTACAGCTGATTGTATTATCTTTTTTGTTTTAGCAGTCCAGAAAAAAAGAATGATAGTAAATTTAACAATCAATCACAGTAGACATCTACTTGCTATATTGGCATTGTCTTGAATGGTTCCATGAGGGAGAGCCCACAAGGTACTATGTGCTTCCATGCAACTGGGAAATGCTGAGAACCATATTTCACACTACAGATGAATAGACTAAAGACTCAGAGAAGTTTTTAGAAAAGAAACCTGTGACTTTAACCCCATCTGTCCTTCTTCCACCTTGGTTTATTTGAGGAGAGAAGCCCTTCCCCTCCTTCCCCCATATAACATCTGTTAACATTCTTGGGATTAGTGTTCCATAAAAATACACATTTTCAAAATTCTTTTAAAATATACATATATATTTTGAGAGAGAGCGGAAGGTAGAGGGAGAGAGAAATATCAATGAGAGAGAAACATTGATCGGCTGCCTCCTGCATGCCCCACAACGGGGATAGGGCCACAAACCAGGAATGTGCCTTCACCACCTGGTGCATGGGATGATGCTCAATCCACTGAGCCACAGTGGCTGGGCGATTTTAACCATTTCTAAAACACAGAGTTTGGTGACACTAAGTACATTAACATTGTTAGAAAACCACAATCCATCTCCAGAACATTTTTTTCATCTTCTCAAACTTCCCATTAAACAATAACCATCCACTGCTCCCTCCCCCAGCCCCTGGCACCATTCCACTTCCGTAAAATCTTCTTTCAGGACGCACACATCAATGTTGGCCTCTTTTTAAAAAATATATTTTTATTGATTTCAGAGAGGAAGGGAGAGGGATGGAGAAATATTACTGTTGGCTGCCTCCTACACGCCCCACACTGGGGATCGAACCTGCAACCTGGGCATGTGCCCTGACCAAGGATCGAACAAACTGTTACCTCCTGGTTCATAGGTCGATGCTTAACCACTGAACCATGTCAATCGGCAGTGTTGGCCTTTTTTAACATGGTTTTTACTTTATCTTCTTTATCTTTTTAGTGTTTTGCTACCTATCTCAAATCCTCTAACTCCTCTTAGAGGCAAATAGCTTATAAATCACAAGCATATATTTTATAGAATTCACAATACGTATTAGCATGGTAAATACTCTGAGAAAAGAAGCTTAATAAGAAATTTGAGTGCAACACCCTATAAACACCTCAATAACTTAATATAATCTCATGATTCCAAGGGACTCCAAGGTTCTCTGTTCCAGCCACACTGACATACTTACAGTTAATCATGAACATGTCCCATTGTGATCCCGATTTGACATGTACTGTTCCCTATACTTGGAAACTCCCTCCCTCAAGCAATCAGAGTTAAGTACTCATTTTATTGTTCATGTGTGTTTAAAATCCTTTTAAAACCACTCTTACTCCATATTCTGCTTTACTATAATTATTTGTCCATATTGCTGTATCCCTTACTAGACTCTGCAGCCAGGAAGAGCAGAGAACGTTCTATTTATGTCTCTTGCACCTAGCTGATGACAGATGCTTTATAAATGCTTGTTAAATAAAATGATCTAGCCCAAGCATCCACCCACTGCTGGAATAGTCTTTAGTACATTCTTGCAAAAGCATCTAATCTATGGGTAAACAGTTCTAGATATCAGAAAGTCCTACCATATGAGACAACTCATTAATCTATGTGTAATCCTAACTGTTCAAAAAGTTCTTTCTAGGAGAAACCAAGATGGTGGCATAGGTGAACACCAGAATTGCGGCCGTGCACAATTATTTTAAAATAACAACGAAAAGAAAAAACAGACACCACCCAGACCCACAGGAAGGCTGGCTGAGTGGAAATTCTACAACTAGAAAGAGACTGAGATGCAGAGGAGGTGCGGAAATAAAGTGCAGAGGTACGGAGGTGCGTGCGAAGGGGCTCGTGGAAAGGGCTGGCAGCATTTCATACTAGAGGGAAGCACAAGCTCCCGATGGCTCTGAACTCCAGTTCCAGGCGAGTTTCTGGGGACTCAGAATCATGCGGGGAGGAGCTGGACTATTGGGCACCAAAGGGCACCAGGAGAAACTCCAGAGTGGGAGGAACTCCAGAGCATCTTGAGGCCCAGTGCCTCTGAGGGCAGGGCTGAGAATCGACCATAGCTGGTTGTTCCACCCTGTAGACTCCCCGAGACCCGGCTGCATCCAAGCTGGAGCAGAGGTTTTTGGCATATAAAAGGCTGGGAAGCCCCAGGCAGAAGCTAAATATAGCACCTCCTTGGAGATAAAAGTGCCAGCATACCCAGGGGTCTGAATGGTACAATCCTAAATACAACTCCTCAGATTCACAAGGGACACACTTGGGGCAGAGTCCGTGAACACCAAAGCCCCACTGAAACAACTCTTGCCCCATAAGAGTGTCTCCAGCACAGAAGTTCTCCCACTGTAGACACAGCTGATTTGCATAACCAAGTGGCTTGGAGGTCATTTCCTCTCAGTGATCACCTAACACAGAAAGCCACTCTATCAACCCAGGGAAGCAGCCAAAATGTGGAGACAAAGAATCAGAACATAAATGACAGAAATGGAGGAAAGCAAACGACTGGATATAGGGTTCAAAACCATGGTTTTACGGTTTTTCAAGAATTTTCTAGAAACTGCTGATAAATTTAGTGAGACCCTCAATAAATCTAATGAGACCCTCGAGGATATGAAAAAGGACCAACTAGAAATTAAACATACACTGACTGAAATAAAGAATATTATACAGAGATCCAACAACAGATTAGAGGAATGCAAGAATCAAGTCAAAGAATTGAAATAAGAAGAAGCAAAAAATACCCAAATGGATAAACAAAAAGAAAAAAGAATCCAAAAATATGAAGACAGTTTAAGGAGCCTCTGGGACAACTTCAAGCATACCAACATCAGAATTATAGGGGTGCCAGAAGAAGAGGGAGAGCAAGATATTGAAAACATATTTGAAGAAATAATGTCAGAAAACTTCACCTACCTGGTAAAAGAAATAGACTTCCAAGTCCAGGAAGTGCAGAGAATCCCAAACAAAAGGAATCCAAAGAGGACCACACCAAGACACATCATAATTAAAATGCCAAGAGCAAAAGGAGAGAATTTTAAAAGCAGCAAGAGAAAAGCTGTCAGTTACCTACAAGGGGGCACCCATACATCTGTCAGCCCATTTCTCAACAGAAACTTTGCAGGCCAGAAGCGAGTGGCAAGAAATATTCAAAGTGATGATTAGCAAGAACCTACAGCCAAAATTACTTTACCCAGCAAAGCTCTCATTCAGAATTGAGGGTTGGATAAAGAGCTTCACAGACAAAAAAAAAGCTAAAGGAGTTCATCACCACCCAACCAGTATTATATGAAATGCTGAAAGAGGAAGAGGAAGAAGAAAAAGTAAAGATAAAAATTATGAACAACAAATACATATCTATCAACAAGTGAATCTAAAAATCAAGTGAATAAAAAATCTGATGAACAGAATAAACTGGTGAATAGAATAGAATCAGAGGCATAGAAAGGGATTGGACTGACAATTTTCAGGGGGCAAAGGGTGTTGGGGATGTGGGAAGAGACTGGACAATAATCGTACACCTACAGATGAGAACGGGGGAGGGTAAGGACAGTGGGTAGGGTGGGAACTGGGAGGAGGGGAGCTCTGGGGGGAAAAAAGAGGAACAGCTGTAATAATCTGAACAATAAAGATAAAAAAAAGGCTATTCAAGAGATTAGGAATGAATATAGGCATAAATAATTAGTAAAGCCTTTGTAATGACCAAAAAAAAAAAAAAGTTCTTTCTATAAACAACCATCTGTTTTGAAATATGAACCAACACTATTGGAACCAACACTTAAACACATGAAAACTGATTTTTTTTTTACTGTTTTGTCCATTACTGTTTTTCCAGCACTTAAAACAGTCCTTGGCATATGATAGGTATTCAATGAACAGTCATTGAATGCATAAATGGTATCATAATTTATATTTAAATTTGAAATGAGCTGGCCTGATATTATTGTTATTTAGTACTTTTATTTTAGTGAATGTATAACAAAAGGAAAAGGAATTTCATAATTATTAGAAGGAGGAAACAAAATTTTCATTATTTGTAACTGATAACATTTTATATCTAGAAAACCCAAGATAATTAGCCAACACATTATTCAAAATTAGAAAGTTTCATAAAGTTGCTTGTTACAAAATTATGTCTAAAAAATTAATAGCGTCTTATGTTAAAAAAGAGCCAATTAGTAGAGATAATAAAAAAAAATCCTACTTACGATAGCAGCAAATTATGAAATTCTTAGAAATAATCTTCATAAACATGTAGAACCTGTATGAAGAAAATGACAATGGTTGTGAGATAACTGGTTAAATACTGGAAAAAATTAAGTTGGCTCTCTACCCTGTACCCTTTCCCAAAACAAAGTTCATATTGATTATTTAAGAGGTAAGTATGAGTGATGAGACTATTGAAGGCCCAGAAGAATATATATGTGAATACTTACCAGAACTTATCAAATCTGGATGAAAGGAAGACTACTTAACATATATGCCTTTCTCTTTCCAAAGAAAGACCAGTGGATTTGATTACTGAACATTAAAATGAAAGACTTCTGTGTATCAAAAAGCACCATAAGCAATACTGTTAAAGGCAAATGAAGAACCAGGGAAAATATTTCCTATGTAAGTGACACAGGAATTAAGTCTTGATTATATAAAAAACTCATGTAAACTGCTTATAAGGAAACACTCCTAGAGGCTGATATAGAAAAACTCAAACAAGTTACAAGTGTTAGAAATAGGGTGGTTATGCAAACACCTCCAACCTCATTCGTAATAAAAAGAAATTCAAGTTAAAACAATAAGATAACATTTTTTTCAAGAAAACTGACAAACTGAAAAAAAGTAACATCCAGGGCTGATGAAGATGGTGACAAGGACCAGTTTCCACTGTGGCAGGGAGGTGACAGGTGTTCAAAACCTCAGAAATGTCTCATTTTTGATCCAGTATCTTTATTCCTAGTGAATAGAGTCTTAAGGATATAGTTAGTGATGCTCAAACAAAGGTATTCATCCTAGAATTATTTACACTAATGAAAAATTAAAAACAATAACCCTACCTAATAAAAGAGTAATATGCAAATTAGGCATCACTCCTTCACAAAGATAGTGGTGCCCATAGTCACAAGATGGCTCAGCCCCACCACTGAAGTGGTCAGGCCTGTTAGCCAGGCAGGTGGCGGGGGAGGTGGGGGGCCTGAGGGGCAGAACAGGCTATCAGAGGGGTTGGGGGTCCCCTGCCCAGGCCAGAGGCCTCAGGCATGGGCAAGGGTGGAGCCGGTGATTGGAGGAGGCAGGGACAGAGATGGTGATTAGAGGGATATGAGGGTATCCTACCCAGGCATAAGGCCTGGGCCAGAGGCCTCAGGGGCAAGGCTGGAGATTGCAGGGGTCTGGACTCCACAGAGACAGCAATCGGAGGGGCAGGGGCAGAGCCTGTAATCGCAGGGGTCTGGGCACCAGTGGAGCTGGCAAAGCAGTGGCCTGGGGGTCTCCTGCCCAGGCCTATAGCCTTGGCCACAGGCTGCAGTGGGGCAAAAGCAGAGCTGGCGATGGCAGGTAGCAGGATCAGAGCCAGTGATTGCAGAGGCCTGGGCTCTGTGAAGCCAGCGATTGAAGGGGCTTGGAGGTCTTCTGCTCAGGCCTGCAGCCTTGGCCAGAGGTTACAGGCCTGGGCAGGGATGGAGCTGGGATTGGAGGGGCAGGGGTAGAGCTGGTGATTCTCACCGCTCATTGGCTAAGCTTCCTGTATGCCACTGGTAATATTGTTAGTAACTTGGGTAATAAGAATCCCTAAAGGCAATCTAGGGTTTTTCCACCACACTCCTGGAGAAAAAAATGAAGGTCCACTGCTGGAGGGCTAAGAAATATCATATCCTGCCCTAGCCGGTTTGGCTTAGTGCATAATGCCTCAGCCTGCTGACTGCAGGGTGTGGGTTCAATTCTGACCAAGGGCATGTACCTAGGTTGCAGGCTCCTCCCTGGCCAGGGCTCAGGTCAGGGCATATGCAGGAGGCAACCAATTAAAGTGTTCCTCTCACTTTGATGTTTCTCTCTGTTTTTCTCTTCTCTTTCACATTCTCTGAAAATCAATGGAAACATATCCTCAGGTGAGGATAAAAGAAAAAGAAATAAATGTCATATCCTATGAAAGTCACATCTTGAAAATGCCTAAAGAAAGTTGTCATTTTTTCATGGTGAAGGGACTGGAGTCCATGTTGATGAAAACACCTTAGTGGCTGTGGTGACTGGCAGTGGCTGCAGCAGCAGGGTGATGGGGCTGGTGACTTCCCTTGATTAGCCTGGTTGTCTCCCACAAAGGGAGCAGGGAGTGGGCCTAAGCCATCATCAGTAGGACACCCCCTGAGGGCTCCCAATATGTGAGAGGGGGCAGGCTGGACTGAGGACTCCCTCCCTAGTGCACGAATTTCGTGCACTGGGCCCCTAGTAGAACAGCACTTTTATAAGATATATTTTACACACATTTAGTAGAATACTTTAAAGGACCTTTAAGGATATAAAAATATTCATTATACATTGCTTAATTGAATAAATCAGCATATATAGCTAAGCATATGCTATGACTCCAATTTTGTGCATGTGCATGCACGTGTGTGCATGTGCGTGCACGTGTGTGCCTGTGTATGTGAGTGCATGTGTGTATGTGCATTCATGTGTATGCATGTGCAGGTAGAAAGACAGATTGGAAGGACATCCCAAAGGTTACCTCTGGCTGACAGGATGGTGAGCAATGGCTGGATACTTTTAAAAAATCTTATTGTATTTCTAACTTTCCCACAATAAACATGTTGCTTTCACAATCATAAACAGCTATGTTAAAAGGAAACACACAGCCTTCCTTAGATGAAATAAAACGATGACTTCTGAACTTGCTAATCTTTTCCCTGGCAGGCTAACAGAACAAATCAGATTCCTTGGTGCTGCCCTTCTCACGCCACCATTTGTGTCCCCTTCACTGTCATCGCATGAATTTCTATGACACTGTTCAGCCTCTGGTTAGGCTCCTGAAACAACGCGCCAGGTTCCTTAAACCCCGCAGGGAGGTGGCACCCAAAACTGCATGTAGTGTTCAATGAATGTTCTGGTTGGCACAGAGCCGACCAGAGTTATACTAGTGAAAAGTAACAACAATAATAGAACACAAGCACTTTCATACATATATTTTGCACCCTGCCCTTCCGTTCACGCACCCTGCGTGAATTCTTTTCTCGCCTGTGCTTGTCACCTTCGACGCATGGGTGCTCTGCTGACCACACTAACACAGAACTGTGCCCACCCTCCCTGGCCCAGTGCCCTGCACCGGACAGTGGGGCGGTGCATGTGCCCTGCTTCTAACTTTGGGAGACAGAGTCCTGTCCTCTAGGAAGGCTCTGGGCCCAGCTGACACATCACTGCCCCCTTCCCTCGACCTCCTGAAATTGGACACTTACTTATGCAGGGAGCCCGGCTCACTTCCCTTGTTCCTTCATGTCCTTTCCTTGCTACCTGTCCACAATGGAGACGCAGGGCACATCTCACTCAGAACGATAGACTCCATGTATTTCAGCAGCTTATCTCACACCATACAGGGAAGGCCAGGCTCTACATGACCTACTAAGTCATGTGACTATCCCCTGCCCCCTTCGCTCAGGCTTGTGAGTCACGCCGTGTGCCGGACTGGTCAGGTTTTGGGGTAAGAGTCCTATTCCTTCTACAACTTAAACGTCGAAGGGACAGGAGGTGTGTAACCCAGGGCAGGCTTTCCAGAAGGCATCTGGAAGATAGGGGTCCAAAATCTTCAAACTGTTAATATCCACTCTGGGAATGTGTATTGCTACGTATAAGGAATTTTTTATTTGCGCCATCCGAGTGATTTTTGTCTCTTTAAAATGAATTCGGGAGCATTTCTGGTTTTATTGTGGTTACTTGAAGAAAGCATGTGACGTCTGCTTAGCAGGGTCTGGGGTCAGCCTGCAGCGGCCAGACTCACAGGCACTTACTTCTCTCTGCTGCTCAATCAATTGATTGCCTTCCCTTGGCAACTACTGGATCAGGCTCTGAGGCTTCTGTCCACTTCAGCTCCTCATTCTTGAAAAAGGCCCCCCGGGACATGTTGGATTTCCTGCTTGTGAGCGCCATTTTCACTCCAATCCCTGCCCATTAGCGGTAATTCACTGTGGACTGTGGGCCCTTTCCAAGGAGTGCTTCTCACTCTCACAACGGCCAGAGCTATGACAGAGCAGGAGCTGAGATGATGCGACCTGGTGGTGAGCACAGCCACTGTGCTTGGCAGGGGCGGTTGTCCCCAAGCACATTTCCACATGCTTATCATTGTTTGTTAAATGTGCTTTTTTCAAGGTTACTCTTAGGTTATGTTATATTTTCCATGCACAAAAGTGGATCAATGATGCATAGGGGACTAAGGTAGAAATGTAGATATTATAATTCAGGATAACAACAACGATGTGCCCAGGGAATGCGCAATCTGTAATGCAGAGCTGTATGATCTGGGGAAAACATGATGATTCTCAAAATCAGCCTGAGAGGGACCTGCAGGCACAAAATGCAATACAAGAAATACCAAAATGCTTGATTTTCCTGGATCATTTGCCAGCCTCAGTTTATTTTCTTTCAAAACTTTTCAAGTAGTAATATAAAACTATTAATTTGTTCATACCATTTTCTAACAAAACACAGTGTCCATCAATAAACCAAGATTTTATTTTCACCCCTTGAAAGGACAAACTAATGCCTGTCAGCATGAAATACATTTCACTAGTAGAGGCAGAAATGACACGAAAACTCATAGACTTCATTCAAAGCTGCACTCTTTACAGTTAGAATGGTATCAATTTCATGGTCATGGAAGAGTTTGTAGAACCGGCTACAAAAATGAACGCCACAAAGAACTGTGCTCTGGAAGAAAGCAAACAGGCTAGTGGCTGAATTCCTGTATTGATGGCTCTGTAGGATGTCACATAACTTATGTGGCATCAAATATAAATGAGCAAGCATCAGTGGTTTATAGTTGAACTGATTTATAGTTGAACTGATTTGCTGCATATAATGTATGAGTCAGCTCTTGAGAAAGATGCCGAGTAGAAGCATTTGATGACATTTTGTCTTGCTTATCATTGAAAATGCATGCTATGGAAGAAGAGGTGTTTAAAATTGTGTTGCCTATTCTGTGTACCATGATATAGACTAGACAATGTGATCGGGGAGTGGCGAGGGAGGCCAGCAACCTGTGCAGGGTAGGAGACACGTGTGACAATCCATAGGAAACAGCTGGAGGCTGCTGATCTTGGGCACTAAAAGGAAGGAATTTTAAAAATGTGATTATGTAGTCGATGAGATGATGAATGCCAGTCAGTGCATAACTTTTTAGCAAGCTGGGAGACGAAATGGGCTGAGAGGACGAAACGCTGCCTTCCCACGACCATGACCATGAAATTGATACCATTCAAGTTCAGACTCTCAGGCAGGAGGTGCATAGCGTTTTAAACTGAGAGCAAAGACAAAAACTTTCCTTCAAGCAGGATACACCCAGACCAGTACATTCTCTTTCCCTTGGTTCAAGTGGTCAGTGCAGGTGGCGAATCGAAAAACCATCAATATGTTGCAAAGCTGTCTCTTTCCCCCAGGACTGAAACGATATTCTCATCCTGTTGAGCTAAGAACTGTCGGGATGTCTAAAAACTGAGAGAGGTGTCAATGACGAGGTTGCTGATTGTAACTCTTTCCTAACAGGTGTTTGTCAGAAAAAGAAGCTGATGGTGTATGATGAAGCATATTTAAATAGCACTTCTAAATGCTGGATAAACGAAAGGAAATACTCTCAAGGGCTGAGCAGTGCAAGAGTGGACCAAGACTTTATTCCTTGCTCCCTCCTAGCTTTTAAGGTTGGGATGTTCCTTAACTTAGCGTTTACGCAGGAAAGGAAGTCATCTTTCTGCTTTCAGAAAGTAGTGAGAAAATTCTCGGGCATTCCTGGGTCCTTTTTCAATCTCATAGCTAGAATGACTGTATCCGTTTCAGTATCCTGGCTGTGATGTGGGCCCAGAATTTTGCAAGATGTTACTTTTGCGGAGGGGTGGGTACTGAAATGTTTAAGAGATTTCTTGTTATTTTTTTACAACTGCACATGAACATACATTTATCTCAAAATAAACTTTTACTTTTAAAAAAGTTCAAGCAAATAACAAAAAGTAATAATGCTCTGGATAGATATGTTAGTATCTAAGTCTTTGTTCTGCCCCAAGAGTTCTTTCTTAGGATAAACTCCCTGAAGTAGAATTGCTGGATAAAATGATCTGCATATTTTTGTATCTCTGTTCGTGAGGCATACTGGTCTATAACCATCTTGTAATCTCTTTGTCATGTGTTGGTATTAAAGTTATGCTGGCCTTGTGAAGAGGAAAAAAAAGTAAGCTGAATAAGATCAATGGACTGTATCAATGTCAATTTCCTGGCTGTGATATTTATTATACTTCAATTAAACAAAAATACCCCATCCAGTGAAACCCAGTGAAGGGTACACAGAATTTCTACTCCATCTTAACAATTGTATGTGAGTTTATAGCTATCTCAAAAAATTAAAAAAGTTTAGCATCTTATGATTAAAAAACAACAACAAAAAATAAAGCTTTTAGCCTTCTTGGCTTTTAAGCAAACATTTTTGTTTTGAAAAAGGGGATCACAAAACAAAACAAGACAAAATAAAACCTTTAGTGAACTTACCAGTTCCTGGCATAATTTTAAAAGTATTCCCTCTAAAATCAGAATTAAGATTTGGATAATCACTAGCATCATTTCTGCTCAACATTGTACTGAAGAGACTATCCAGACCAGTAAAACAGGAAGAAGTAAATAGTAAGTAAGAACTATAAAGGAAGAAACAAAACTCATTGTGATCAAGCAATAGTATTTTCTATGCATAAAATTTAAGAATATTTACAGACAAGTGCTCTGACAAAGGGAGTTAATGAGTTTTCAGGAAAATTGCTCCCTTCTTCTGCCAACTTGATTTATAATTAGCTCACCTGGGTAAGCTGTACGTACATCAGACTCATAAACAGGAAGTCAGACAAGGAATCGTGACCTCATCCTTCAATGCCCCTCAGGACCTCCATCAAAAATTCACCCTACATCTTCATCCTCCTCTAAATAAATATGGACTAGTACTTAAGATTCAAAGTTTCCTGTTTAATTTTGTCATTTTTAATCTTTAATTATTGGAATTGTGATGATAGTATGATTTTGAAATTCACACCTATGGTAATCCACCAGTTAGAGCCTTTTGTAGGCTGCAGTGCCTGGGCGCGTCACCTCCATCCGTGATGTGACATGTTGCTTTGGGAGACACATGTGGAATTTCAAGCACTCCTTTGGAATGCGGCCCAGTTGTAGGCCAAAGACCTTGGTGGGGGTGCAGGATCTGAAGCTTTTCAAATTCACTCTCTTAGCCTGTGTCTCACTTAGACTCATGAATAGAACATGCAGGGAGCTTCAGTTTAAATGTGCTATTCCCACAGGTAGCAGGTGCAATAGTAGGGCCCCAGAATATATGTCCAAGTCCCAACACTGATTTGTGGATTTGACGTTATTTGGAAACAGGTCTTTACAAACGTAGTTAAGGATCTCAAGATGAGGGGCTCTTATACTGTCTCGGTGGGCTTTAAATCCAACAAGTGTCAGGAGAGACACAAAGGGGAGAGACATAGAGAGAAAAGGAGAAGCCACGTGAAGACAAAGGCAGAGACTGGGGTGATGGTGTCACGAGTCAGGAAATGCCAGGAGCTGTCAGATACTGGACGAGGTAAGGAAAGTTCTCCCCTAGGTCTTCTGGAGGATCGAGGCCCTGCCCACATCTTGATTTCGGATTCTGGCCTCCAGAACTGCGAGACACTGGACTTTGTTGCTTTGCGTCGCCAGGTTTGTGGTAATTTGCTTTGGCTGGTCTAGGAAATGAATGCAGTGCACTTTGTGAACTTGCCACCCAGCCTTCTTTATTTTCATGGTCAAACCTATGACTCCTCCCAGCTCCTACCTCCCACAGCTCGACTCTGTAGAGAGAGCCTTGATGCACAGACATGCGGCAGGCACTGAGCTAAGTTACAGATGTCTTCTAACTCAATCCTTGTAGCAAACCTGCGACCTGTTAATTAGGTCCCCTTAGAAATATGGTAACTAGGGTTTCTAGAGATGAAGCCACTTGCCCAAGGATACATAAGGCATAATATGAATGACTATTCACTGAGCACCTGCCTTGCGCCACACTCTCTGCACCATTATTTCATCACTAAACTTCACAAACATGTTCTCAGCTAAACCTCCAGCAACTGTCTGAGGCAGGTACCCTTCAGAAAATCCCATAACAAATGTCCACAGGGTGCCTGACACATGCCAGGCACTGTCCTAGATGTTGGGAAGGCAGCAGCGAATAAGACAGCCAATGCTGAGACAGGCAATAAACCAATAAGGTGGCCAAATGTTAAGTCAGTCTGGTGTTAAAAGCTACTGAGAAAAATGAACCAGGGGAGGGAGAAAGAGAATGCTGGGGCAGGTTGGGGGCAGCTCAGGGGTTATAGTTTTAACACTTTGGTCAGGGAAGGCCTCACTGAGAAGGAGAGGCAAAGACAGAGTGATGAGAGAGAGGAGTGTTATGGGGAAAGGCATTAGATGCTGAGGGCGGGCAAATGACCTACCCAAGACCACAGAGCTACATAATAACGGGACAACTGTGTGGACGGTGCTTCAAAGTCATTATTCATAACCATTACAGTAACCTCGCTTAGTAAATATTAGTATCATGTATTTATATTAAAAATAGATGATTAATATAGATAAGGGCCTTGTACCTTAGAGAGGTAAAACGACCTGCTCAGTGGTCAGTGGCAGAGTCAGGATCCAAACCCAAGTCTCCATGCATGTGCCCCTTCTACTGCCATAAGTTAATGCCTGCTGGCTGCCACCAGGATGGGCCCCTGGTGCCAGAGGTACCCAGGCTGTCAATCCCTGTGAGAGAGAGGATGTCAGTACCAAGGAAGTAGTGTGAAGCCCCCTCTCTCCTCTCCAAAGAGGATGATACTTCAGGATCAGCTTGAATCGGATAACCTACTTCCTTTTCTCTATAAATCCTCTTGGGTCCACTCATTTTATTGGTCATTAGGGGGTAAGGGTTTAGAATAAGTGCGGGTTAAATTTTTATTCAAACTTTAACATTTGGCCACCATTTTCTTCCCGAAGGAACCAGGCACTTTTACTAACACTTTCTTGGTTACATATGAAGCTAACATCTTATTCTGAACGTATTTTTTTAAAAAATGTTCTCACTGATGGTAATTTATTAGTTCAGTTTCAGTCTGTGCCACAAACTGTGGGCGGCTGCCATCTAGTGGCTGAATACTAAAATTACATTTCCCTTGGAGTTCCATGTTTGGTAGAGAATTTCAGAACGCTTCTCTTCATTAAGAAACAGAAAACTATCATTCAGAGTTGTACAAATAAGCAGAACTTTCCTATTAAAAAGTACAGTTTCAAACATGAATTCTATATGCATAGAGAACTAGGTTGTAGGACAATTAACAATTTAGGTACTGGATTTCTGGTGTTATTGGGCCTCTAATGATTAAATTGTCCATGCTTTTTGAAAAACATTTAAATAACTGTGAGATTGAGAGGTAATGAGTATCTAGATTTACACTCTAGAAAGATCCAGGCATATAACTCTGCGTTTTAAGTCCTTCTGGTTAAAGTACAGATAATATTTCTCAGGATGTGCAGGTCTAGGGGTAAAAATGGGGTCTTCATCAATAATAAAAATGAAAGAAGTGATTGTCTCCTTGTCCCCCGTCCATTATTGTGGGATCTCCCTTAGCCACTTAACTAGGACTGAGAGTTCTCAGGAGGTTGTCTCTGGTGCAGAGGGTTCCAGGGCCAGACCACCTGGACTGACCATGGGCGAGTTACCAAATTCTCTGCCTCAGGAGTTGTTGTGAGGATTATCTGGGTTGATTTAGGCAAAGTGTTTGGCACTGCACTGGCACACCCAAGTGCCATAAGTGGGCCTGCCCCCATGTAGTGCTCACTGTTTCTTCCGCTCTGGCTCTGGCTGAGGGACTGGCTGCTGCAGTGCCTGGGCTGTGACCCCAGGGAGATGGTGCCACTGCTGGATTGCACAGGGCCATCTGCAGGCACATGGTGCCTGTGCATTGCTGGCCCGAGACTGCTCCCTAGGTCCTGACAGCTGAATCCACTGACACCTCTGATGGCCAGAGCTCCAACGTAGATGAGCTGCACTCTATTCTCTGACCAAAAAGTTTGTGTCACATCCTGTTGCATCGGACCCTGAGCAGTGCTGTTATGCTCCCACAGGCTCACTAACAGCTTTATAACATTACGACTTCCTCTCCCCAGGAGTCATGACTTGCAACACACAAAGCATTTAGAGGGGGTGAGCATAGCACCCAGGTAAATGGTACTGCTTTCAAGGAAGACTCCTTGGACTCAAACTCTGCTATTTGCCATGTGGGTAATGGTGGGCAACTTATTCTGAGCCTCAGTTCCCTCAATGTAAAATGGGGATAAAAATTAGTGCTTTCCTTATAGGGAAGTAGAGTGGGTTGAATACTGTATCCCCAAAATTCACATCCACCCGGAAACTCAGAACGTGACTATATTTAGAAAGTGAGTCTTTGCAGATGCAATTAGTTAAGGGTCTTGAAATGAAATCCTGCTGGATTTAGGGTGGGCTCTCTATCCAATGACTGACGTCCTTATTGGAAGAGGAGAGACACACAGAGATGCAGAGTGGGCACGCGGGGAGACAGTGTGGAGACAGAGGCCGAGAGGGAGTGATGCTGCCAAAGTCCTGAAACGGCCGGTGGAATGGGGGAGCAGGAGCAAGAGCAGGAGGAGGCAGAGGGGCACCCTGGAGTCTTCAGAGGAAGCAAGCCCCGCCCACACCTGAATTTCAGACTTCTGGCTTCCTCAACTGTGTGAGAATACATTCCTGTTGCTTTAAGCCACAACATTTCTCATAACTTGTTACCTGGCAGCCACAGGAAACTCATACCACTGTCAAATAATTTACTGTGTAGAAGGTCCTAAAATTGTCTTTTAGCCACAGACACATGGTAGCTGTCACTCCTCCCTGGGGCCAGTTATCATCATGGATAACAGCACGGAAAGTTGTCCCGCAGACCGGGGTGCAGATGTGGCTCTGACTCACCAGCTGTGTGACCTGGGCGAGTGAGGCAATGTCTGAAGGTCTTGATTTCCTTGTGAGTAAAACAGGTACTAAATCATGATGGTTTCCTTGGGAGTTAATCGCTACTTCTCCAGGGTGACAGAGGCAAGCACTTTGCACACAGAGTGACACTGTGATGTGCGGCTGGCCGGTGAGGGTGGCTCACTCCCAGGAGCCTCCTGGGCTCCACATGCAGGAAGGCCTGGAGGTCCTGCCTTGTGGGTCTGCCAGTCATGCTGGGTCCAGGGTAAGCACAGTTCACACCCATCCCGGCTCTTCACGCAGAAGCAAGTGCATTTCTGTGTATGAATTCTAGGTCTTGACGAAGTCTGGGCTGTACCACCAGGCTGCTCTGAGAAATGCCCTGGGCTGGGAGTTGGGGCCCTGAGCTGTAGCCCTGCTCCACCAACTTCTTGTCTGGCTTTGGCCCATGAGGGGGATGAATTGTGAAAAGATGTCATTAAACCAGGTGATCTGTGTGGTCTCTTCCTGCTCTAGCATTGAGCACTGAGTTTCTCTCATGTGCATGTCCACCCCATTGAAAAACGTTTTCTCTTGTTAATTAGCCTTTAGCTGCAGGACCAAGCAGTGCTGCCAGCAGGGCTGATGGACAAAGACTTCCCAGCAAGGAATGTGAGGCTGTTGTGAGGCCTGCTGCTGCCCTCGACATCATCCTGAGTCCAAACTCCAGACAACAGCTGGCAACTAGCCTGCCGATCATCTGCCTGGTCCTAGCAGAAGGCTGCTGAATGGCCACCTGAGGCCAGGTAAGTGCTGGAAGGAAGGAGTCTGTTATGAACAGGAAGGCTGTCTTTCTTATGCCTCCCCCAGGGCCTCTCCCAGACCCAAGTGTCTTCTGGGTTTTAATAAATAAACTGTGAGCTGAACATCTATAGAGGAAGTGTTGCAGGGGTTGCCTAAGCATCAGCTGAAATGCCCTGGGTGTAGAAGAATGCATAGCAATGCCTGTATTGGGGGTGTGTGTGTGTGTGTGTGGGGGGGGTGTTGGCTCTGCTGCTGTGCTATTTTGGGAAGTAACTTAATGTCTCTGAGCCTTAGTTCCTCATTTGTTTAATGGAACTCAAATACCCACCTATATTTCTTAGGATTATTTTGGCGACATGAGAGAAAATCTGACTCAAATCAGTGAATGAGGAAATGCCATCTGTCTGGTAAGAGATTTCTTATAGGAATCGCTTCATATCCAACCAGCAAACTCTCCCTGGTGAGGAAAAGGGGGTGACTAAACAGCAGACCAAGGAGTAGAGTCTGTGCTCACTGAAGCTTTCAGCTGTGTAGTCAGTAGATAAACAGACAAAAATCAGGGCAAAGAACGCAGACTGATGAGGGGCTGGCTGCTGGGCAGTCTGGGGCTAAGAAGTAGCTGATGTGAAACTTGGTTTCTTGTGAATTTTAAAGCATAAGGTTTTTTGTTTTAGTTTTTTTTTAATGATGCAAGTTTGGATTAGATAAATGTAATGTTTCTTCCAACCTTTATTTTTATGAACTTTTAAACACGAGCCATTTCACTGGCCTGATGGCTCGTGCCATCGTGCCTGGAAATGCTGCTGCTAACAGTACACTCATTATCCCTGTGTTTGGGCGTCCATATAGCAGCAGCAAACTCAACAGCAGCGAGAGCCCATTAGCAACCAGATCAAGAAGAATCAAGGGAACAGTTCTCTTGAATTTCTGCATTTCTTTAAGCTTTGTGTCATTTTGCAAAATAAAAATTTTAGAGCTTATTATTATTATTTTTGAGTTCCTATGGAGGCACTATAATGTTTTCATGCTTTGGGGTGTGGAACCATCAATTTCCCAAACTGGAAAACATTATAGTTATTTATTAAGATAAAAAAATTAACAACCTGATGATGTTACACACCCTAAGAAGATCATTCAGCTTTTCTGTGTTTCTGAGTCTGACATAATGCTTCCACCAATTGGTGATGACTCGGGGAGAGGTGGAAAGTTTTCTCTCTGGTCTTAACATTCCTATTCACGATGTGAATAAAGATACAGAAGAAATGGCTGACCAATGTGGGCCCGTGGGACAAAGACGGGGAGGAAGAGCTATGCAGCAGAGGGGAGTCTTGAGACCCAAATGATGTCAACCGGCTGAAATGCTGAGCTACAACCAATGAAGTGAGACTCAACAGAGATAAAATAGTTTAGCCCTTCACTTCTAAATTTTACTAAGAAAAGGAAAGAGGAAAAAGAGCTGGTATTTTATCTCAAGTCCGCTAGGAGTGAGCCGCGAAGGAAGGCCACACAGTCCGTCAGCATTAATCAGCGGGGCCCAGATTCTGCGTTTGGCGCCTCTCAGATAACACCTGGCCGCTGTATTGTAACAAGGGCACCGACAAGCCGACGAAATGAGGTAATAACATTTGTTATGATTTCCTCCAACACGAGCAAAATAAACCCTTACTGTACCTTATCTCTGATTCTCACAGAGCCCTGGAAAAACAGATATCATTGTCCACATTTTACAGAAAAAGAAAATTAACCAGAGAGGCTGCCACACACTCCACCCCCTTGACCAAGTTAGAAAGATTCATTTGAGGTTATGTGCTATTTTCCCAGGCTGGAAACGTCCAGCTGCAGGGCACAGGGCTTGGAACTAACTGTGCAGGGGATCAGCATATGCCACCTCCCAAAGATGCCACTTTGGCACGAGGAGCATTTTGAGCCGAAGACAACTGAGAAACAGCAGATGCCAAAGAAAGCTCCCCACTCTCCCCACTTGCCTGAGAGCAGGCCCAAGCCCTTTACCCCGGATCCGCCCAGGGACGATGCAGGGAAGAGTTTGCATAAGATCTTCCCCCAAATCACCCTTCCCTTCCCTTCCTCCCCCCACACACCTACCTCCCCAGGGCGTGCGGCCCCTAAGAGCTTAAGCTCCTTTTCCTCGGTCTTGCCCCCTTTCCACACACTTATTGTTCTTTGTTAAAATATTTTATAAGCCCGAGTTCCCATCATTGAGTTTCTCCCCTGAGTATGTGCATCCCACCAATAAAATTTTTTTCTCGTTAATTTCTTGTGAGTAATTTTTGTCAGTTTAATTTTCAGGGCCCCAGCCAGAGGACCTCGGAGGAGAGAGGGAGACTTGTTTTAGTTCCCTCTCCTACAATACGATGTGTTTACGGGGAGAGGTGAAATGTACAAGGCCAGGGTCAGCGGGAGATGAGAAGGCGCAGGTCCCCACCTTCCCGCCACCCCTAGAGAGGAATTCTGCGGCAAGGACACGTTGATGGACTTGGGGAACAGCCTGTCCCCCAATAACTCTCTCCCTCTTCAAGGAGCATAGAAATATCAGTGGGAGAAAAATCAGCCTAATTTGAATTGAGACTCTGCTTGTTGGCGCTCCCACCGCTAGGAAGAGGGAAACCCAGACAAAAACCCAGGCAGTTGGTGCCAGGGGTCAGACTCTTAGCCATGATGCTCTTCTGCCTACTCACAACTTAGCAAGGGATGGGACGTTTCTCCTGTTTTCTGGGAAACGAAAAGTGAAAGGAAAAGGACTGATTAGGGAACCGGTACCCTAGGATATTGGGGAAGGGGCAGCCACAAGGGGTCCAGTCTGCCTGGCAGGGGTTAGTGGAGGCTCCTGACTTGAAGGCTGAAATGTGGAACGTAGTGGGGCCAACAGTGAGAAGTCTGATCACTCCATTCTTAGGGGTGAAAGAATTCTTACTTAAAAATATGACATATGCTTTATGTATTTAAATATGACCCCCCCCCCCCCCCCCGCACCAAGCAAGAAAGCAAGGAAACAAACAAACAAAAAAGTGAAGTCTATTCTCTAAAGGAAGTGAATGAGCTGTTTTGGGAGAAACGGGGCATCCTGCGTGGGTGCGGGCGCCCACAGACCTTCTCGCTGTGGCATGTGGGGGCCTCCTCGTGTGCCAGGACATGGGCAGCCTCTCTGCATGGCCGCTCACTCCTCAGTCTCCACCCCTCTGCCCTTCCCGGAGGATGGTACTGAGAGTGCCCGCTTCTGATCATGGCTGGTCCTCCTGGGGAAGCTGTCCAGAAGCTTCTCCTTTCACCTGGCAACTCCAAGGGATTTAGGAGCTCCATACCAGGAGCCCGGGGAGAGACCAATACACATAGTTTCTATCATCTCACAAGGCCTCGATGGAGAGCTCTGGAAGCATTCAGCCCACGACATCAATACTTGATCAGACCTCCGAATGCACCGTTGTTTCAGGCTGAGTATTGGACACTTCTCTTCCAGCCATCGTTGTTCCCTAGAGGCTTACCATACAGATATTACTTCTGTATGATTTTGTATTTAGAGCTACTCATATCAGTATGCTTGCATATGTGATAATTCTCTATATACGAGTCCCACATTTCCATCCCCAGCCCTGTATTTCTAGTTTGTCCAACGACCACCTGTCTATCTGACATAGGCACCTCGAACCCGGCACGTCTGATCAGAGCTCCACCCCCACAGCTGCAGTCATCTCCCTCCACGTCCCGTCATTCCAGCCCAGAACCTTGGCGCGATCCTATGTCTGGAACTTAATATTTCCTTCAACATCAGACCTCGAAGATGACCTCTCTCTTTTTTTCTCTCCTCATATAAAATACGCTTTAAATATTATCTTCATGCATAAAGCTTTGTTTGCATTTCTGATTATGTCTTTTGCATAAATCACCTAGAACAGTGCTTCTCAACCTGTGGGCGGTGACCTCTTTGGCAGTGGAACGACCCTTTCCCAGGGGTCGCCTAAGACCACCCTGCATCTCAGATATCTACATTATGATTCATAACAGTAGCAACATTACACTTATGAGGTAGCAACAAAAATAATTTTATGGTTGGGTCACAACATGAGGAACTGTATTTAAAGGGCCTGAAGGTTGAGAACCACTGACCTAGAAGAAGAATCAGGCCTTTTCTGATTGGCTGGGCCCAAGGAAAAAGTATAAGTATATTGAGTATTTAAAGTCACAAGTCAAGTAAATAGGGACTGAAAAATATGTCCTGGCTTCTGCTTTTATATACCTTCACAATGACTTGAAAGGGCAGGCCTGAATTCAGATGTTTTGTCCTTGGAGTTTCGCGACAGGCCATCCTGGTGTGAGGAGTCCAGGCCCCAGGCCCTGTCTCCCATGTTGAAACCACTTGTGTGCACATGTGCCTACACCCCAGATGACATCACATTCTAGCATCATCCACACGTTCCTTCCCAGCAGACAATCACATCCTGGCTACCCTGTGAGTGGCCTGCTCCAGTCCTGGGAGCTAACTTAGGGTGGTTTGGGCTAGAATTCCAGAGTTCCAGGTATCTGGAGTGTGATCTGGGAGGAGGGTCTTGGACATGCTCCCTAACCTCCCTGGACTCCTGGCCTAGTGGGGGAGCACATACGCAGAGGGTGGGATGGGAGGGAGGACCCTCTGAAGTTCTGGCTCAGGAAAGAGGCCCCTCCACGCCACACCGAGTTGGAGAGCAAATCCTGGTGCTGAGGATGTGGTCTTTTCCCAAGTTGCTTTCCCAATAGACTGACCAATAATTTACATGCCTGTTTGGTGACAAACACTGGAGTTTTTATTGGTCTGGCAGCTGTATGACATCGGGCTAGGTGACTAACCTCTCTGTTTTCTCATCTAAACTAATAAAAGTGGAATAGTAAAATTAACCGTTTCTTCGGGACGCCCAACAGCCAATCAGAACAATGGTATGCAAATTAGCCCAGCCAAGATGGCGGAGGCCCGGGGCACGTGAGGGTGGAAGCCTGGCCTCCGTCCTGGCGTGCTCCCGCAGTCGGTTCCGGGCAGTGGCAGGCGGCTGCAGGACGGGCAACGGAGCAATCACGCCGGGGCAAGCGAGGGCGGAAGCCTGGCCTCCGCCCTCGCGTGCTCCAGCGGTTCTGGGCAGTGGCGGGCGGCTGCAGGGCCGGGAGGCTGTCCAGGCCCCCGGTTCTGTGGCCAGGGCTGGCAATAGAGAGACGGGGCTGGGAATAGAGAGATCGTGCCAGTGGTTGGTTCTGGGCGGCGTGGGAGCCTGCCCGGCCCTGAGGCTGGGGCTGGCAATAGAGCAATCGTGCCTGCGGTGGTTCCAGAGGGCGGTGAGCAGCCGCAAGGCCGGGAGCTGGGCAGCCCGGCCTGGCCCTGTGAGGCCTAGGAATAGAGCAATTGGGCCCACATGACCTCAGAGGCTCAGTGGCGGTGGCTTGAGGGGGGTACCCCCTCGGGGTCAGGCCGGAGCACCCTCCGCGCCTGCGCAGTGTCTGCCACAGGTCCGGCCACCTGGCTCCACCCTGGAGGCCTCCGTGGGGCGTGTGCGAGTGTGTGCCTGGTTTCACCCCCGGTGTGTCTGCTCAGCAGCAAGGCCCCCCCAAGGGACCATGCACCAGCGGCCACCCCCTGGCCTGCCACCCAGCTCTGCACCAGGTGTGTCCCCTCAGCGGTGGAGGCCCACCAGGTATGTGCGATGGTAGGCCACCCGGCTGGAAATGTCCATGCCTGCACTCACCAGCCATCCCACCCATTAGTGCACGAACCCTAAGGGGCCTGTGGCCAGCCTGAAAATAGCCCTCAGCCCCTCACCCAGGCTGGCCATGCATGGCAGCAGGTGGACATCCCCCCCAGGGGTCCCAGACTGTGAGAGGGCAAAGGCCAGGATGAGGGACCCCTTCCTCCCCTCGCCGAGTGCACAAATTTTTGTGCACCGAGCCCCTAGTCTATAAAATAAACTCCTTTTAGCTTTAACCTTCTATGGTGTCCTGAACTCAAGCCTTACATTTTAATCATTCATGGCCTGAATTTCTTAAACCTTCCTTGGTCTTTGGAATGCTCATATCCAGACACACATATGCGTCTCCCTGGTGCACATCAAGGCTCACCAGCATAAACACCTGCCAGGCCAGGAGGCAGCGTCCTGCACTCTGCAGGTCTTCCGCTGCCTTTACTATTCCATATAAGATTAAGGAAAACAGATGCATCTTACTTACAACAAAGGCAACTTCGATGCTTCCTTTTAAGTTTCTCTCCTCCTCCAGCCACCTGTGGTAAAATGTCTATAATAATAAAAGCGTAATATGCTAATTAGATTAGATGACCTTCCGGACAAAGCTGGGGCTGTGAGGGAAGCCCAGGTCCCGGGTGCCAGAGGGAAGCTGGTGCCGGGAGCTGGGGGAAGAAAGGCCTACTCTTGCACAAATTTTGAGCACTGGGCCACTAGTATGGCTATAAAGAAGGAAGTCACTCCCTCTCTGGTTTAGGAGCACTAAAGCCTTAATCTCTGTGTTATCTGGAAGATTTTATTACATTTTACTGCAAAGAGCTGCCTCCTGGTTATCCTTGGCCTCGCCTACTCTTCTTATAACATAAAGGAGAGATTTATCTTCCACCCCAGGAATGGTTTTAGGTCACTGGGAGGTCCATCTGCTGTGCTTTGTAAGATGACGTTCAGTTTCCTGAAGATGGCACTGTAATTTTACTTCCGTCCACACAAACGCTTCACCACGCACATGGAAATCCACCCCCTGTGGAGATGTGTGCCCTCAGATTCACTGACGGGGAAAAGTCTAACTATACTTACACGAACAGAAACGCACACCCCGAAGATGTAAAGTGGGTAAGAATTCGCATTTAGAAATTTAACCTAAGCTAAAATTAATCAAGTGATCAGAAAAGATCCTAAACTGAACCACTTTGCTGTGGTTTCAATGATCTTATCTACCACCTTAATATCATTTAAGTCAAGTCTAAGTCAAATGGATGAATTAACCAGTGAGTATTCTTGTAATCAATTATCCTCAGGGACTGAAAAACTCAGTTCAATCAGAGAAAAGGCTGTCCTTCCCCAAGGAATGATGCCCTGCCTGTCAAAGACTTTTAAGGCACCTTTGGACGAAGTGGATTCTGTGTACCCCGTTCCCGCCAAGCACCCAGAAAGATCCACAGCCCGCCTACCGCCCTGGTGCCCGCCATGCTAAGTGAGACAAACAGGGCAGTTATTCAAATAATGTTAGATATGAACGCGGACATTTCCTGGGGGCCGTATCTGTCCTCTTGAATCCCTTCAGAGTGTGTGAGCTCCAAAAATGTCACCTGTTAGCAAAGCCATGTGCCCCTCGATTGAGGTGTATTGCAGGTTGGAGGAAGCCTCAGGATAAGGGGGAAGGAGAAGCCAGGCTAAGAGTGTGTGGGTCAGGTGAGCCCCGTGGGGGGCATGGCTGGGACACACAGCTCTGCCTCTCTCAGGCCCCCCCTGCAGAGACCCCGTCAGCACCGGGAACCAAGTCAGCCAGTCTAGTTTGGCTTCATAGGGACAAAACCACAGGCAAATGGAATCGGTTTGCTTTGTGAGAAGAGCTGGCCACAGAGCCTTTGTGCATGAAGCTTCACAACCTCTGTGGCCAGGAACATCGCTGAATTTGCTGCCCTACATGAAGAGCCAAAGGTTAACTGTCGTGTTTGATTCTGCTTCCAAGAAGCCCAGATCGAGCCTCTTCCTAGGAATCCAGCTGTCTTGGGGCCTCCTGGGAAGGAAGCCAGCTCAGCCTGCTTCACAAGAGCCCATGCAGGATGGGGAGGTGCTGTGTCCCATGTCTGTGTTTTCACTTACTTTCCTACTAGAAATCTGAGGGATGCGATATTAGATTTTGGGGATGCCAGCCTCCTTGGTAAGGTGAGGTTCATGTACCCTCCCTGGGCAGCCCTCCCCTGCCTGGGTATGACTCTAATGACCAGATGGTTGGCAGAGTTTTGGAGACAAATAGTTTTATTGGAGCAGTTCCTCATAGAATAATATTTGAAGTGGCTCTCATTAATTCAGTGCCTACCACATTTTAGATTCTATTTACTTGCTGCTTCATTATAACTCACAACAATTCTGCAAATATGATATTCTCCATCTCTTAGGTGAGGAAATGAGGCAAGGGAGGTTTAAGTTACAGTCTGAAGACACACTATTAAGTAAATGATGAATCTGAAGTTCAAAGTCAGCTCCAAGGTCTATATCATACTATGCCACTTTCAGATCAAACTTGGAATTCAAAAAGTGGCGAATTTGCCAGAGAATAATGCAATCACTCTAGTAATAAAAGCGTTGGCTGAATTTGCAAAATAGCCACATACCTCATCTAATTACAACGATTCCATGCATGTTTAGGCTTTGCCCCTCAGTCTTTCCTCAATGGGGAGATGAACGTTCTCCCTCTGGTCTGAGGTCTTAGGTACACGGCCAGAATTATCTGTCATCACTGTTGGTTGTCATTTCTCAACCATAGACAGCATAGTTGACATTTTGCCTGGGAGAGTCTTGGCTGGGACCGGCCTGTGTATTGCTGGGTGGTTAGCAAGGTCACTGGTCTATTTGCCCCTGGTATCAGTAGCACCCTCTCCCTGAGTTGTGAGTTGTGACAATCGAAGTGTCTCCAGCCATTGCAAACGTCCCCTGGGGGAAAAATCACCCCAGTTGGGAACAAATACCCCCCTCAGGTTTTCACAGCCCTGAGTGGCTTATCCCCCTTCCCATCCTCGCTCAGCCTCTTCCTGAGGGGCGTCTCCCGGGACCATGTCCAAGCCAAGGAGCACATTCGTTGCAAACAGAAAGAAGGCCTCTGAGAGCATGAGCAGCTCCCAGCAAGCTCCTTACCTCCTCTGGTATCAGCTTCACCTTTTGTAAAAGGAAGGTCCCTCTCAGTTCTGAGGGCCTGTAATCTACAGAGATGACAGAGTGTTGGAACCTGGGGGTGGTCCTGCTGCCCTGAGAACTGGTTGCCAGGAAAGCAGAAGAGGGAAGCCCTGAGACAGGCATGAAGGAACATCTGTTGGCTCTGCAGAGTGGCTGAGGAGAACAGAAACGGAAATATAGATGGAACAGGTCGAGGCCTGGATCTGGGGCTCTTCCATGGGAGGAGCACGACTTATTTCCTCTGTCCGTGTCACCAGAGGTGCCAAGGAGGCAGGTGTGATGGCCTCACTGGTGGAATAGCAGCCACGTGAGCTGCTCTGGGACGTGGGTTTACTCAGAGTCCCTGTGGGGCTGCGGACCCGAGGATGCATGAGACTCAGCTCCGTCACTAAACGTTTGTAACTTTAGGATAACATTTAAGTGTGCAAACATGAAAAGGGTGAAGGGATTGAGGAGTACAGATGGGTAGTTCCAAGATGTACAGTACAGTATAGGTGATGTAGTCGATAATGTCGGAATAACTATGTATGGTGCCAGGTGGGTGCTGGAAATACTGTAATTGGTCATATATATATTTCTTATAAATCACAGTATCACAGGTGCTCTGTTCGCTCGCCTGGGAGTCAAGGTTTGGTCCTTCTCTAACTTGCCTGCTGGTCACTGTGGAGGCACCAGCTCTGTTCCACAGATATGTTTTAGTTTGTGTGTGTCTCTCAGATGTCCCCTCCCCAGTGATGCATCTTGATGCATCTTTCCTGAGCCCCAGAAGGAAAGCGAGTCTGGAGGTTAAACCTCCCAGGCCATCCTGGGAGAGGGAGGTGTTCAGTCGGCATTCAGGCCACATGGAAACAGCACACAATCACAATTTGAGGGTAAGAGTAGAATGAAATGAAACCAAAGTTGCTCATTGCTAGTTTTCAAGAGGAGGTACTTCTCCGTACACATCCCCCTCCCAACAGCGTTTTGATAATCCAGGGTTATAATTGTAGCTCAAAGAAATCACCTGAGCTGTGTAGCCAGGAGGGAAGAGGGCGGTGCACAGACCTGAGGAACCCGTGTGCACCTGATGGCTCTACACCCCAACCAGGTCATTTAGGACAAAGTCTGCAACACGGCGCTCTGCCACGGACAGGAATCACGCGCGTTTCTGACGATGCCGATTCCGGGAGTTTACTGCGGAGCGTGGGGAAGCAGTACCTTGTGGGGCAGGGATGCGGGGCCCTGGGGCCTCCTGACGTCACGGGGCTTCCGCGGGGCAGCGTGAAGCGTGGGAACCAGGCACCCACCTGCCCCCTGGCCTTTCCGACCCGCCAGAGGCCGTGTCTCACAGAGCTTGGTTCATATCCACTAGAGAGACCGCCCAGGCTGCCAGCGCCGCCACGCACCTTCCCGGGCTTCGCAGAAAGAGGTGGAGCCGCGAGCGCCCAGCCTCAGGAAACGCGGGCGCCTGGAGCGAAGCGCCGGCCCCCATCCCCGCGGGCGGCCTCCTGGGGGCGCCGGCATGTGTGAGAGATGGCCTGTGGAGAGGTCGCCCCGGTTCGGGCGGAGGGGACCCGTGCTCACCTTGTGGGTGGAAACCCCACTCCAGGGCGATGCCAGAGCGGGGAGCCCCCGCACGCGGGGTCGGAAGCCAGGCCCGGCCGGGTGTGCGCGGCTCTCCTGGGGCCCATGAGGGCGTGTCCACGTGCAGGGCGCCGCGCACCTGGGCGCACCTGGGCGGGGCGCGCCGCGCACCCGAGCACCCTGCGCCGGAGCACCCCGCACCTGAGCACCCCGCACCTGAGCACCCCGCACCTGAGCACCCTGCGCCGGAGCACCCCGCACCTGAGCACCCTGCGCCGGAGCACCGCGCGCCTGCGGCCGCTCCCGGGCAGCAGCAGGCAGGGCTGGCGTTTGCGCCCTGTGGGTGGGACCCCGGGCAGGAGCTGGGCTAAGACTTTCCTAGTGCCTGTGATGGGACCGAGAAAGAAACTTTATTCTCCAAGAGAACGTTTTTCTAGAAAACAGTAGCCCATATTGTTCCTCTATGATGGGACGCCATAAACAGTTTTTTTTTTTATTGTGATAAAAGATATACGACGCAAATGCCATTTAACCATTTAAAAAATTAAAATTTTTTTCAATTACGTGTCATTCAATATTAGTTTCAGGTGAACAGCACAGCAGTCAGGCATTTACATAGCTTACAAAGCGACCCCCCAGTAAATCCAGTGCCCTCCTGGCACCCTCCATAGTTATTACGATACTAGAGGCCCGGTGCACAAAAATTTGTGCACTGGGAGGTCCCTGAGCCCGGCCTGTGCCCTCTCACAGTCTGGGACCCCTTGGGGGATGTCCACCTGCTGGCCTGCCTGGCCAGCCTAGGTGAGGGGCAGAGGGCCGTTTCAGGTTGCCCACAGCCCCTTCAATGGGGCCCTGGCTTCCTCCATTGCCCGGGGCAACTCCAGCTCTGCGGCTGCCGCCATCTTAGTTAATTTGCATACTTGCTCCTGATTGGTTGTCAGGCGTGGTTTATGGGTGTAACAGAGGGTCAATTTGCATATTACTATTTTATTAGATTAGATTCCTAGCTTTATCTCCTGTCTGGACTTCACATCCCTGCCACTATTTTTATAATCCCTTCCCCTTTTTCGTCCATCCCCAACCCACAACCCTTCCTTTTCTGTATCTCTGAGTGTTTGTTTTGTTTGTTTGTTTTGTTCTTTAGGTTCCACATATAAGTGAAATCATATGGCATTTGTCTCTGACTTATTTCACTTAGCACAATAACCATTTTTAAGTGTATAATTTGATAGTGTTAAGAACATTTACATTGTTGTGTGACCATGAGACCATCACCATCATTTTCAAAACGTTATTATCTGAAGCAGAAACCCTGTACCCATTAAGCAATCCCCCATTCCTGGCCCCCAGCCCCGAATAACTTCTACTTTCTGTCTCTATGCTTGGCCTATTCTAGATATTCCACATTAAGGAATCATACAATATTTGTCCTTTTGTCTCTTATCTTCTTTCACATAGCATAATGTTTCAAGGTGCAGCCATGATTAAGGAAAATTTTAAGTAAATGTTCAGTGGTCATAGAAAATTCTGATATTGTAATAATTTGAAAAAAATTATTGCCCTGACAATAACTGACATTTACTTAGCACTTACTATGTGCTAGGCACTGTGCTTTAAAAATCCTTCTGAGACCAACACAATTAAAAGGTTAGTATTTATAATTTCATGTTTCAGGTGAAGAGGTTAAGGATTTAACGACATTAAGCCAAACCAGTAAAAGGGTTGAGTCAGCCAACTGGCTCTGGATTGAAATGCTTACTTCCTGAACTCCTGCCAGTCTCATTAGCCTTTCCTTGTTCTCTTTGTTCATTGCACCTCTGTTTGAACCTTCAACTTAGCACCTACTACAGACTCTTGGGTATTAGACTTACTTGTGTGTAAGTCCTGTCTGCCTGACAGGATGAGTTCCAGAGAAGAGACATCCCGTCGTTCGTTTTTATCTCCTGGTTTAGCACTGTGTGGGCATGTCGCAGGCACTCAGTGGATGCGTGTCGAACTGACCGAAGCATCTTAGCATGGGTGCCACAGAGATAGACTGTGTGGAGAGCACGCGCCATACTCTCACCTATTTAACCAAGGCTTTTAAAACCACGACGCACCTTGGCTTGTTTCCTGGAAATCACTCCACCTGCTCTGCCACTATGTTCCAGCGGAGGCTCCCCCCCAGTGGACGCAGGAAGAAAAAGGAAAACCCCAGACCCTTGTCGCCACAATACTGGTTTTTCCACTGTGGTTGCTGTTAAGAGTTTCATCCTTCCAGTTTTTAAGGAGACACTTGACTAGGAGTCCAAGCAAATATAATTAAAAGCACATTTTCCTACTTATAACTTTCCTGTAACCAGAGAAAAGCTGCCATAGGCCTCCATGCCCTGATGCGCATGGCCAATAGATTATACTCTGGCTTTGTTTTTATGTGGATATCAGGGAATCGCATCACAGAGTGAGGCACAGATGCACACACAGAGTCATGGGGAACAGCAGTAGCAGGGGAACAGGCAGTACCACAGGGGAGAGATGAAGAGAACGAGAGTGAGTGTATGAAAGGCTATCCTTTACCTCTGAGTCCTAAACACTGGCCTCCCGGCTATGGAAGAGGTTTTGTGGAAAGAACAAGGAGGTGGGAGTCAATTAATGACATGTGTTGGTTTCAAGACGGGGACATAGATGTTATTAAAAAATGGCCCTACTGACTCACTGGGATGCATGGAATTATGAATAAATACATCTTAAGACCTTCTTCCCAGGAACTATTCCAAAGACAGCATTTCTTTTCTTTTCCCAATCAAGGTTGGTGTAAAGGGGTGGAGTGTAGCCTGATGTATGGAGAATTACACTCAGGAACCACTATGCACCATAGAGGCAACTATTTCTCAAACCAAATTTGACTCCAGGGGTTGCCTCTCCCTCCAGAATCTGGCCCTGGTTAATAGGGCTGTCGGGCAAGTTCTACACATTCTCTTCCTCTTGGGGAACACTTTAGCCTCTTGGCCCTGCCCTATTCACCTGCACTCAGGTAAGTCAGGGCTGCTGCCTAATCCACACTCAGATATTAGTCAATGGTTAAAATATTGGCTGACAAGAGACTTGCAGGTCAGGGCATTTTTCATTTATTAGGAAGCTGGAAACCCTCTAAAACTCAAAAGAAATGGATATTCTGGTTTCTTGGCAAATGTGTGTGTGTAAAATGCTCAGGTGGGAGAGCTTATCTGGGGAGCCTTGAAATCGACCACAACAGGCTCTGAGGAAAGTGTCTCTAACAGCCAGGAATGAGAACTGGTTTTAACCTCTGGTCAGCAGCTTGGTGGTTGAGATTCTAAGGATATTTATAAACCAAGAGCTGTGGTCCTAAAGATTTGGTGGGGATTTATCAGGTAAAGAAGTGGAACAGGGCATTTAAGCCCAAGGGAAGCATTGGGTGGCAAAGGGCGGAGGGTGGGGCTGTTTATGTGCATGTGTGTGAGTGCGCATATGTGTGAGTATATGTGCGTGTGTGTGTGAGTGTGCAGGTTATGTGGTGGTGGTGTTGGGATGCAGGTACTGAGAAATATTAATGTGTGCTTGTGGAATGGAATTGAACAGAGAAGAGGCTGGGAGGTTGGGTGGGCAGAAGATAAGCCTAAAAATTAAAACAGTCTTTTTAGCAATACCATACATGTTGAGAGAGTAATTATTTGATCAAGTAAGAAAGTCCATAGGAACCTGTCATGGCTTTTGCCCACAGGATAAGCAGTTGGCTCTAATTCGTCTCCTCATCTTTACTTATCTCTCCTCTTTCCTGTTCAGCCCCAACAAGTACCCTCTGCTTTATCCTCAGCTTCTAAAGCACATCCCACTCTTATAACATGTATTTCTCTGAGAACAATACCTTTTTATTCAAACCCTACCCCGCCCAGGTGGCCTCCTCAGCTGGGTCTTCCCCAGTGAGTTAATCGCTCACACATCCCCTTTTCTGAATCTGGCAGCCATTTTCAAAGACTGCTGGTGGGGGTGTGAATTGGTGCAGATTGAAAAAAAAAAAATCAAGAGCCTCATAAATGATAATATTCTACAGGAAGTTCTCAAAGGACTAACATCTGAAAAGCTGTTTACCCTCATTAGTAATCAGTGAAATGCAAATTAAAGAAAATTAGATTAATATTCAGATAGTATTTCCACCTCGGAAGTTGGCAGAAATGGAAAAAATGCTAATGATTAAAGTTGATGAGGATATGAGGAGTATAAGTTGGTAAAATCTTTGGGAGGACACTGGCAATGTGAATCAAAGAAATAAAACATACCAATTGTTGGAGCACCCTATGTCTAGAAATTTATCACAAAGTAATGATGGATAAACACAATGTCTACTTATAAGTATGTTCTTGGCAGCAGTATTTCAATAGGGAAAACTCAGATGCTATCTAAATGTCCAATAACAAAGGTAAAAAAATATGTCAAAATAGTAGAGTAAAGTAAGTGTGGGTATAGCCACATGGAACACCATGCGGCCATTAAAATGATGGGAACTATTTTTTTTTTTGATGGGAACTATTTAGTAATGGACAATGTGACTGTGATCTAGTGTTAGAACACTGCACAAGAAAGACTATGTCTGATATGGTTCAGGGAGGTGACACTGTGCTTCCCAAAAATGTGTATTAAAATCCTAATCCCTGGTACCTATGAATGTGATTTTATTTGGAAATAAGGTAATTGCAGATGAAATGAGTTAAGATGAGGTCATACTGGGGTAGAGTGTCCTTATCCAATATGACTGGTGTCTTTATAGGAAAGAAGAGACATAGAGAAGAAGGCCGTGTAAAGACAGATGCAAAGACAGAGGCAGACATTAGAGTTTCAGAGCCACAAGCTGAGGAAAGCCAGGGACTACCGGAAGCTGGAAGCGGGAGAAAGGATCTTTCTCTAGATCCCATAGGGAGAGAGCAGGGCCTGCTGACAACTTGGCCTCAAACATCCAGCTTCAGAACTGTGAGAGAATAAATTTCTTTTGTTTCAAGACATCCAAGTGTGTAAGTGATTTGTCACAGCAGCCCTAAAAAGCTAACACACCCATGTGTCAGATATTACTATAGACAAGCATATTGATTGTTATTTCTGAGCTCATTACAAATGAGTTATTTCTGGATCATTATAAATGCTTCTGTTATTTCTGAGTTCCAAGTTAGTGGGGACACAACCAGTCACCCCCACCTTAGCACAGATTTGTATGGAGACTGGTGTCCCTGCGGGCTGGACTCACCTCCCAGTAGTGAAGGCCTGGGTGGCATTCAGGGCAGTGCCCATCTCTGCTCACTACAAAGTATGTCTTATTCTGATCTGTTCTGGAGTGAGGGCGGTCAGAGTGAGTTGATGTAAATTCCAAGTGCCCCAGAGGACTTCTGTGGGTTTGGAGGTCCATAAGATTCCCATGGACGTGCCCTTGAGCCTCAGGGCCTTCTAGGATGGGGGAGGGTCGTGGCTACTTTGCTTCTGTTTGTACTAAAATAGTTGAGACCCCGATGGGTCATGGTACAGTCCTTTCCCAACACTGGGTCTAGCAGTGCCAGTATTATTGGTTGAGTTTACCCAACCCATTTCACTAAGCCTCACTATCTTTCTATGCTGATTTTCATTGCTTGCCTTCCTGGGGGACAACTGAGTTGAATCTGCTTATTCTGGTTTATAAATCTTTCCCCCTGAAAGCTGCTCCTCCTTAGAAGTTAATTCAGCTTGTCCCACAAGGCCCAGGCCAGCACCTGTCTCTCCTAAAGCCCCTTTCTGTCTTGTGGGCCAGTGTTTGATTCACCAAGCACGCTGTCATTGTGTACTATGGCCGGAGTGTAGTTAGACAGATGCTTTGTCTCCCCAGATATTGGGTTCCCTGTACAAGGATTAGATGAGTGGTGGTCTCACCCAGATAGCTCACCTGTGATATCTCCTCCCGCCTTTTTAGAGTTGGGGCATAGGTGACAGTAGTTTTCTCAAGGGCACACACTCCTTGGAGCTTCTGCTGGTGATTGTCTGGGGATGGCCAGTGTGTCAAACCACGTTTCCAGGGAAGCTGATCACATGACCCAGTGTCTGCTATTTATTCCTTCTCCTAAATTGCTCCACAAAATAGTTGTCTTTGTGAGAAGAACCAATACACATCTCCCCCAAAATAATCACACAATACAGTACAGGCGTCAAGGCAAGTAACTCTGGTTCAGAATGACTTTGCCCTATTGGCCAGCTTCATATTTTGAGGATGATTCACATTGACTCATGTTTCTTTCCCGTATGTCCCAGAATTGCATTTTGTAATGCCAGACGGGGATGCTAATTACATGTTCGAGTTTGCTCCCGCAGTGAATTTGTGATGACAGGTCTGGCAGTAATCAATGTATCTGCTATGCTTGTAATGATTTAATGCGAATGCCATGGTTACTGCTTGGAGTAAAAGTGAATGGCTCTCGCCCTGTCTGGGTAGCTCAGTTGGTTGGAGCATCGTCTCATAAACCAAAACGATTGCAGGTTCGATCCCGTCAGGGCGCCTACGGGAAGCAACTGATCAATACTTCTCTCTCATATGGATGCTTCTCCCCTTCTCTCTTCCACCCTCTCTCTCTAGAAATCAATAAAAAAAACATATGCTCTGGTGAGGATTGAAAACACACACACACAAAAACAAGCGAATGGGGTCTGCACATTTTAGGTAGGAGTCACAACCTGATCACCAGAAGTATGTTACAGGAGCTTCCTGTATTTTTGACAGAGCCCAAGGCAGGCTTCCAGCAAGACCTGTGATTTCCCTAGCAACCTTTTCTTTGCAATGAGGTGCATAGTAGGCAACACCTGCCCTCTGGCCCAGCTTCAGAAATATCACTTCAGCAGAAGTGTGTGCTGGTTTGACTGGACACTAGGAAAAATATAACTATTTCACAATGAACAACTGTCAGTCCACCCAGGAGTCAGAAGTCAAGCTATGAGCTCCTTTCCCCTGTAACTTGCAGTTGGGGCTGGGGCATGAAGGGGGCGGGCCCCAGGGCAGCAGTCGCACAGTGGACAGTCAATGGTGGGTCCCCCATTCTTGCCCCACAAGCAACCTCTAGAGTCAGCTCCTACACTGTCTTCCTCAGACTGTTTCTCCCTGCACTGCAGCAGCCTGTGGCTTGAGGATGAATGTGCAGGAGAGGAACCTCAGGACCAGCGAAGCTGCCTAAACCTTGGGTAGTGTGCTTTCATTTCGCTGACTTGAGTGTGCCCGACAGGCTGACAGTGGTCCCCACGGGGCTGGGCCATGAGGAGGGTGGGCGTGGCCTGCAAGGGGGAGTGCAGTCCAGCAGATGAGCACAGGCTAGGCACTTCCCCACTGGGCACCTGGCCCCTTGACCCATCACCAGCCCAATGGGCCTCATCTCCCTGGGAGACTCGCAGTCCTCACCTTTCTCTTGCTTCTGCAGAATTTTCGGGTTACATGGAGAGAGAGAGAGCCACCCCTTTGTATGGGTTTCCATCCTGTTAAGGAACCTATTACTGTTTGCTTGAAATGGTACAATTTTAGCTGAATTTCAAGTCTCTATTGATACATCTGGAAAGATCAGACTAAATGATCTGCCTCTTAAACATGTATGTGTCCCAAATAGGATAGATTCTGCTTTCTACTCTGAGGTGCCTGGGGGAACCCTTGGTGATTGTTGGCTTTGTGTGTCCACGGTCCAGGCTCTGGTGCCCAGGTCTTGGTCAAACATGAGTCTGGATGTTGCTGTGAGGTCGTTCTGTAGACAGGATTAACATTGACTATTAGCTGACATCATGTAAAGGCCATGACCCTCATAATGTGGATGGGCCTCATCTGATCAGTTGAAGGCCTCCAGAGCAAAACTGAGGATTCCTGGAAAAAAAGGAATTCTACCACAAGACTGTAACATAGAAGTCCTGTCTGAGTTTCCAAATCGCGGGCCTGATCTATGGATTTTGGACTTACCGGCTACAATTACAATTACAGGAGACAATTCCTTTCAAATCAATTTCTCTCTCATTCTCATATTCTCTGTTTCTCCCCCTTCTCCCGCAAACTGATTCTCTAATTTGATTTTTCTTCAAAATTCAAGCAGTGGTATAATTATTGAAATAATCTTACTCATTTTGGAAGATGATTATTTTGTTTTGTTTTTGCTTGTAATAGTTCTCACTAGCTGCCCTGAGATATTTTTTCCTTTATTTGTTCTAAATGTGCCTTCTTCCTGGCTTCAAAGGCTGCTCCTGGTCCCTAAAGCCCAGGTCTTAGGGCGTCTGCTCATAGTCATCCTCTCTATACCTTTGGTGACTTAAAAGCTTGCCCTAGCGTCTCAATTTGGCTCTTGCCTTCTTAGTCATAAGAATTTTATCTTCCAAGCTTCTATTTATGAACCCAAAATAAATTCATTATTTTCATCATCTTGGCCTTTTTAAATCTCTGTTACATCTTAAATTTTATAATTTGACTTTCTATTTTTAGGAGAAATGATGAAGTTTCTCTTACTTCGATTCAGGGGACATAAAAAATGTTCTTTTCATTCCTTTGGGGAAGACTTGACATACATGTTTATTTTCTCTGTTCCAAGAGATTCACCTTACCACCTCCTACCCAAAGGATAAATTAAGATGAGTGGAAAGACGGTGGAAGCGTGATCTGGAAAAAATCCCTTGCATTCTCTTCTGGGTAAAACTGCTTTGAGCTGTGGTCACTGTTGGCATCTTGAGCTGTTTGAGGAGGAGACGGTGGGTTGCTGGTAGAAAGGAGTCTTCAGGCACAGGAATTATGTAGCCCAGGCTTCACTGAAGCTTTCAGAGGGACCAAAGAAAGATGGGCACATGCTAAGGATTACTCACCTAAACTTGCTTTAAAGAGTTAGCTTTCAGCCCTAATTGGTCTGACTCAGTGGATACAGCACCGGCCTGCGGACTGAAGGGTCCCAGGTTCGATTCCGATCAAGGGCATGTACCTTGCTTGCAGGCATATCCCCAGTGGGGGGTGTGCAGGAGGCAGCTGATAAATGTTTCTCTCTCTTCGATGTTTCTAACTCTCTATTCCTCTCCCTTCCTCGCTGTAAAAAAATCAATAAAATATATTTAAAAAAAAGAGTTAGCTTTCGTACATAGTTTCCTCTGGGAGGACACAAACCCTTTCTCAAAAAATAATACAATGACTTTCTCTTTTCTGTGTTCTGGTAAGTCCATTATGCCATATTATCACCAACAAAGAGTCAAATTAGATATATTTTCTCCAACATACCACTCCCCCTATAACTCTTTCTTCTTCCTTCCCCTCTCTACCCCCTGTTCACTTTATAAGCATTGCCTGATGCACAATGAAGCCCCGGTCCTCCTGGAACTCACCCATCTCCATGGCCGTGTTTGTGGGAGGGAAGTGAGCATGTCCTGGCTCAAATGCTCTTATTGCAGACAGTAAGCCCTGGACTTGCTGCCTCAGCCTTTAAACATGTGTTTGTTAAAAACATTTAGAAGTGCTGATTGCCAAGGGACTTGATGAGATTCTCCCTGTCCTGGTTGGACCATGTTCGCAAAGCAGCATAACATGAGTCGATGGCATAATGCTTTCTAAGTGGACTGGTGTGCCACTTCTGTGGCTGTGGATTGGCCCTGAGAACTGCTGAGGAGCAGAGAGGTTGGGTGTTAACTGGCATTAAAGGCATATTTAAAGGCTTTACTGAAAACTGATGAAAAGAAAATGCCTTCCCAATGGTAACGGAAGACCAGAAAGTGGGAGTGATAAGTCGGGATGACAGCTCTTCACACACGGAGCACATTTCGGAAGGTCCGCACCTCCAGGCAGTGCAGAGCCCTGGGATCTAGTTCACTGGCCTGAATCCATGTGTCCACCATCCAGTGTTACTTCCTCATTCCGAATAAGGCTCAGAATACGCTCTGGACATCGCAGGACTCTGTCCACGTTTTACCAAGCTGTGTGTCCATTAAACCAAAACGTGAAGCCAATATCCATGAAGCACTTTAAGAAAAATGGGAGAGGAGAGGAGTGTGTGGCCAAGGAATGTTAACAATGGGTGCATCTATATAATACCTGTCTTGGAGGAGGGGCTGTATCTTCACAGCTTTGGAAAGATTATGTTCCCAAGAGATGTATACTTCAGGGCTTGGAACTTTCTTTGCTGAAAGCTGATAACTGCCTCTAAGAGAACCGAGTGGAACAAAACACAGAAAACTGCTTTTAGGATAATTAAAACTATTTTGGATTTTTTATTTATCAATCTGGTTTCTAATATAATTTAGTTAAATGAAAGAACATTCACAAAGAATATTAGGCATACATATATAATTTCCTTCTTTCATTCTAGTTTACATGCTGCTGCTTTTAGAGAATGAAACTTTGTGTTATTTCATAGGAATGGGACCCTCATTGACTTTACAGAAAGAATATTTACGCCAACTTTTCACAATGCTAACCTCCGTAGTCACCATGCTCACTGAAAAAAAAAAAAAAAAAAAAAAAAGGAAAATGCGAAGAAAGAAAACTTAGAATGAGCAACACTGGGAACTGTCTCCTGGCCGACGTGAGAGGGGCCTCCGTGCTCTCACAACCATCCAGAGTCCAGCGCTGACTAGAAACAAGCCAAGGCTTAAGAATGGCGCAGACCGTCCATAGACCTGTCCTTAAAGAATATCTTTATCTGGAAAATAAACTTGTGAATGCATGTTAGACATTAATACCTAGGTGCCCCCCTGCCTTTATTCCTCTGACAGTCTGTGCTCAACGGGAGTTAACCAACTTTTCAACTGTGCTTTACCATCGGTTTACATACCACTTATATCCAAAAAATACTGCCGGGTAAGGAACAGGACATTTCCAACGTTATCATGCAGAGCCAGCAGGCTGTGCAAAAAGTCACATTTGTTGTTCGTATTATCTTACTTAGAAGCCAGTCAATCACCCCGAGCACCGGGGTAAACTGCAGGCGGCTGAGTGGGAACTGAGGATTTTACGCACACGAACTCCTCATTTCTCTGGCTCTGTTTGGCTGAGTTGCCTCTTGCAGTGCTGACAGTTGACCCCTTGGCAGTCTACATGATGAATAACTTAGCAGTCAGTTGTACAGTGAGCCCTGCATATCCCCACCTTCCCCAACATGGCCACGTGGTTTCTTTGGATGTGACTTGTAACCACAACCTGGAAAGCACGTCTTCTACTAGCCTCCATTGACTCTGGCCCTTATATTTGGGTTTCCAAGTATTCTCCCGTCAGGAATTGGGAGAATATTCACAATTATCTTATAAAGTCAGTAAAACAGCTCTAACTTAAATATAGGCAAAGGAGGACAGAGGTTCAGTGACTTGGCAAAAGTCACAGAGCAAAGCGGGGAGGAAGAGGAACGGTTGGGACTCTCAGGGTCCTCACTCCCCAAATGTCATTTAAAAAATGGTGCCTGTTGTTTTTTTTTAGTCCAAATTGGAAAGCCTCACTATTATCATTTCTCACTGATTTCAGGATCAGCTCGTTCTCCTGGGATGGCAGTTTGTGACCTATATTTGGCTGGTTAACTGGAATTCAATGAATAATTCGATATGATAATTTGCTGCCTTTCTTTTTGAAAACTGCTTGGTAGGATGATGAAAAAGAGCACATATGAGGAGGTGCTAATCATTTGGAGGCGTGAGACCTACAGCAGCCATGAACATATTTACCCGGGAAGAACAAGTGGAAGAACAGAAAAGAAATGATCCTCTTATAGAGGGAAATCAAAGCCTCTTCTTGACCTTTCGCTGACACTCTGCTTTCATATCTGGTAGCTGTAGCTGTTTCCTCAAGTGCCTTCTCTGGTGTGGCTTGTGTCTTTGTGCCCATCTCTCAGCTGGCACCTGGTGGTTCAACAGATGTTCAACCATAACATGAAAATCTCTTCAGCTTATACCAATTCTTTTTCCTGTGCCCCTTAATTCCTGCTCCTGTTAGCAAAGGTGGTTCATTTACCAATGCAGGCAACAGGACTTTTTCCAACAAAGGCACTCACTCCAAATTCTCATTCCTAGCTCTTCAGTAAAAACCTCATGTAAGTTGTTTGACTTGAACAGTTGGTTGAAACCCATAAGGAAAAATGTAGTCTTATAAAGAAGGGCCGGAGAAGAGCTTAACCATAAAATAACTTTCACCTCTGGAGCTAGCTTCCGTGAGCTTTATGGAATGTTATTTTGAACTTAGAATGGCACTGATTTTACGTTCATTCAAAGTCCCCATTGCTGGCTTCTCAGAATATAGGTGCTTGCTTTATACACAGAAGCCATTTCCTGCACAAGCAACACTAAGCTCAGGAGGAGCTTTCCCTGTGACTGTAAACCAGCCTCTTGTTTAAAAAAGTTATTTTGTTTTGTCTGTTCTTATCATGTAAAGATGCATTACCGCTGGCCTTTTGTGCTTGACTGCTGATGCATTGGGATGGAAGATGCTGCGATTCTGTGGAATATGGTTGACAAAGCAAGATTAGGCACTGCACTTGGGCCCTGTGCCGGCTGGCTAGGCTGCAACTGTCCTGAACTTTCAAGGGAGGGAGCTGGAAAGAAGCTGGTTTCCTTTCTTCACACAAACAAATTATTTATCATTTAGAAAGGACTGGATAGAGGTTTCATAAACAGACTTAGGAATTATTGTGAAGACCACAGTCCCAAAGAGAAGTCAAGATCTCCAGCCTTCTTTTGGCACTTAATTCCTTATCCACCTTTTTGTGTCCTGTCTGCTGGCCGGATTGCAACCCCTTTAAGGGCAGAAATGGTTATACATCTCTGTCTGTCCTAAACATCCCAAATGATGGTGCTGTGGGAGACATTCCAGTGCCCTAGGTTTGGAAATTCGATCAGAGAAGTGTTGGGTATTACTTTTAACATTTTATAGCAGGAAAGTGGAAAGAAGAGAGAAAAGAGAAAGGGTGAGAACATTTTAGTATCAGGGACTGTTTTGATTGTTTTACTTCCCTAACCATTTGGGGGATTAGGGAAGTGTTGAGACAATATATAGAGAACAAAGCTATCAAGGAAAATGCAAGAAATAACCAATCTGCATTATCTGTTAAGTACAAAGGTAATGCCTGTAAAATAGGTTTAAAAAAATCAGAAACACTTCCATAACACAATGTTTAAACTTTGTTTTTTCAATGTGATAATATATAAGAGAGCCCGAACAGAGGCATCTCGGTTCAATCAATAGCCGCTGTTTTCTGTCACTGTAAATGTCACAGTGTCCTGACATTTATCCTATTAAATACTTTTCATTTTTAATGTGTTTTACTGGAGAGTGATTAAGACCCTTCTTAATGAGGGGGTTCATGAGGGGACCTGAGGTCAGCAACTGGAAAAAGGGGTTTGGATTCCCATGTGCTCTGTCACTGTGGCGTGAATGGGTTGTGTCTCCTGTGGAATGTGCCAGCTCTTGTGCCACGTACCGCTGGCAGCTATGAACAGCATTTTCCTGACTCAGGAAACGGAGATCCTCCAATAACTTCGGCACACCAAGTAAGTGGAAAAGTATGCATATACGCAAGTAAACTAGAATTTCCATTTTACAGAGGCAGGCTATCAGAAAAATAGCATTGATACCTTTTTAACCTCACCTTACCTAGCAGGAGAAGGAAAACAAGTGGTCAAATATTGGAATCTAAAAAACTTTTTTTTAAAGTATTAAGGATAAGAGCCTGAACTATAATGACCATAAATGGTAGTCATTCTAGAAGTAACTTTTATGTAATCCTTTATTAAATAAGTGAAACTATTTTTTAGATGTTCCAATAGGAGCTCTGTCCCATTGGTTTACATACTATAAGTCTATCATTTTAAAATAAAATCAATGAGTTATATGTTGAAATAATTGGTGAAAGTTACTGATTAAAGTGAGGTGTAATTGACTAGACAGATCCATTCTCTGAGAAGCAGTTTTGGAGACCAGGTTTATGGTTAACCAGAGCTTCAAATGTATCTGCCAAGGAAGATCGCTGAACCAACGCAGCATGTCTGTTTTAGATGGAGCGATACAGGGAGTAAAGGATGTAAAACATGGCAGTGTTTTCCCCATAGGATTCCAGAGTAGTAGAAATACAAACAGCAACCACTACTTGGCTTTATTGTGTCCGTTCACTCTCTGCTGGTTTATCACAGGGGCTTAAAAACTAGAGATTTAAAACAAACTGAGAACCATTTAATTTATGCATTAGCCAGACAGCGTCCATATTCTCACTACAACTATGACAGAAACAGAGCAAATGGATCGTGACATGTGCTCTCTAATCCCACAATGAGATGCTTACACATCCGTGTAACATAACCCAGTATGTTGTAGGTAGAGTGGAGGAAAATCTTTTGTAATAGTTGGTCACCAGTGATAGGTACAGATACTGAACAGATCTAAGGCTACCAACATAGAACAATACGATCTCGCAGAATTCAATGAAAAATAAAACCAGCAATCCAATGGGAAACTACTTGCCCTGGTACTTAATGCTTCTATCCGTTGTGTTGATGATATTGTTACACTCAGGTGTCATACACCTTCTTCCTCCGACTGCTTCAGGCAGGAACTCTCGGAAAACTGGCACAGGTTGAGGTCTAGTTGAAACCTGGCAAATCATAGGTTCTCTTTGCCCCTTTCTTTCATTCTCCAATTTATAGGATACCAAAAAGAAACATTACATGAACATGAACTAGCAGCTACAATAGCCCATTAAAAGTTGATTATATGTGAAAGGAAAAGAATGCTGGAGGCCACGTGTCTGTGCATCAGCTTTTCTCAAGAAAAAATATGCACGTTCTAAGGGCTCTTAAAAGCGTAGAAAACTTGCCCTGTTACCATGGATTTTTAGAATACCTCTAAACACACACAAAATAGGACAGATTTTTACCTACAAATTTCAACCATTGCTTAAACTCTAAAAGCATTTTTTGTATTATTTTGTTTTGATACAGAAGGGAGAACTCAGCTATAAAGAAATATTAAAAAGTATTATATATTTTTTGTGTGTGACGATCAGTCTCAAGAATTTTCTGTTGCTTGCCTCTCCCAACTTGTGCTGATATTTTAAAGGATGTGCTCAAGAGTATGAAGTAGGGTGCTTTTGTCCCCTTCCCTTCCCCCTCCCTATCCCACAGCCAAAGAGCCACCCCTCAAATGAGCCATTCCTTTTTGCTCTCGTCAATGGTCTCTGTGAAGTTGGGGTCGTTGTTCATGATGGCAGCATCTGCGCTCTCTGCTGACTCTGCTCCCTTTGCTTCGTTGGTGTGGTAGGTGCCCTTGTGACGGAACATGTAGCGAATGAGGAAGACCAAGGTGCAGAGAATGGTGAAAATCACCACAGCAATGACCCCTGGTGGAGACAGGACAAGGACTACAGGTTAAAGTTTGTCTTACATATCCTACAAACACTTTTCCCCCACTTCACCATGGTTTCCTCAAACACTACCCTCTCCCATGAAAACACAAACTCCAAAAACAGTAACTGCAAAAACGAACAGAATTGAAAGGAGAATTAGACCAATTCACAGATTTGGAGATTTCAACACTCTTCTCTCAGTTACTGATGGAACAATTAAACAGAAAACCAATAAGAATTTAGAAGACCTAAAAAACACGACCTAAGGAAACTATACTAACCCTACACATCTTTCTTAAAATAGAGGAGGAGGAAGTCCTACTCAATTCATTTTATGAGGCCAGTATTATCCTGATACTAAACCCAGACAAACACATTATGAAAAAGAAAATCATCAAGCAATATTCCGCTTAAATAAAATTTAAAAATCAAGCCTAGCAATATGTATTATGAAGAAGTAGTGTTAATTCTAGGAATACAAGATTGGTTTAACATTAAAAAGATAGAGCAATGTAATTTATCATATTAGGCAAATAAAGGAGAAAAACCACATGATAACCTCAACAGATGCAGAAAAAGCATATGACAAACTTTGGAATTGGGATTAAGCAGCATCATACATATATAAGTTATACTCAGAGAGGCAGAAACACTTTTATGAAATAAGACAAAAGCAGGGGAGAATATGGCAATGGGCAACAGGTTTATCAATATTGATCCAAATATGAGGATTATCCCAGGAGATACTCTGGCTTATTAGTTTTCTGAAACTAGAAAACACATTCTTTCCAATTTTTGTAGTAAGCTATCCTGGGCCATTTGAGACATGAGAGAATGAAAGTAAAAAAAGATCAGAGGGAGTAAGGACATGTCCTGGCTACTGCCTCTCAGCTACTTACTTATGTATTCAGATTCTGGCTAGCTCACAGGTGTGCAGTAGAAAGTAGCCAGGTTACATTTCCACAGTTTATCCACATCCATACTTCATAATCTGAAGCCATATTTAAATAGCAAAATGAGTACTAAAAATCTAGACAATTTGTTTTTCCCCTGGACCGTGATGTTATTGCTTCCAGCCCAGCCGGCATGGCTCAGTGATTGAGCATTGACCTATGAACCAGAAGATCATGGTTTGATTCCTGGTAGGGGCACATGCCTGTTGCAGGCTCAGAATGGGACGTGCAGGAGGCAGACAATCAATGTTTCTCTCTCATCGTTGATGTTTCTATCCCTCTCTCCCTCTACCTGCCTCTCTGGAATTAATAAAAAAAATATATTTTTAAATAAAAAAATGACACAGGTGAATAGCCACAGGAAAGCCTGTTATGTACGTCACCTACCTCCAATGATGGCTGAGTTTCTGTTGACTCCATTTCTTATAGCTTGGCCTTGTCCTGGATTATATGGAAAATCAGCACTGGCTGTGGAGAAAGAAATGGAAAAGTCAGGTCAGAGAGTGAGGTTTACCATTAATCCCAAGTACTGTGGCACCTATCTTTTCATACAACTCTTTACTTTCCGTTTTCCCAGTTGAGATGCCATTTCAGATGGACCATCTTGCTGCTGCTTCCCAGGAGAATCACAGCAACATCCACCCCCATTCTTGCTGGTTTCCTTCGCAGAGAAGTGCTGCAGTGCCTTTGGAGGAATATCAGAGACTCAAACTACCCGGGTTGCCTGCCCCAGTCCCACTGACAGACAAGCTTATGGATTATAATATTGAATTCTGGCTGAAACCTGCCTCCTGTCCACTTTTATCCCATTCACAACTGGTGGCAGTGGCTGTACTTAACAATGAGCTTGTTAGAGTGTGCAGCATTACTTTAAAAAGCAATCACTTCTTGATATTAATATTTTACATGGCTCTGACAAAACATTGTACACTTGAGGAATATTTTATAAGGGGGCAATACTTCATGAGAGCTGAGAAGAATATTAATTACCTAATAAATATTCTCTTTCTTTCCCTATTATAAGAAATGTAACTATCAGTTGTGTTAAACTTAGCAACTTCTCTAAGATAACATAAATATACAGCATGCAAAAGGCAAACATTATGAAGTCTGTGTATAGGTCAGGAGAGTTATCATTCATGTAAGATAATTTAAATTAAAAAAATGATTTCATATTTGCTGGAGAAGTTACACTTTAAGGTAAATCTTCCAATAGCAGCAGCTTCTCTCAAGACAAACTATCTTAGTCTAACCAGAACCATGGCTACTGAATGGCACCCAGTAAAAATAAGAAATTTATAGTAGTTATTTGGCATAATTAAATGTGTACACACTGATGAAATAGGTTTGTGTTATGATTCAGGCAATATCTTAGTAAGGACTCAGTTTTTTTCTTTTAAAAAAGGCATTTTAAAAAACGTGTTTTTATTGATTTTAGAGAAAGAGGGAGGGAGAGGGAGAGAGAGAGAGAGAACCAGCAACCTGGTGCACAGGATGACGCTCAATCAAATAAGCCACACTGGCCAGGGCAGCTGTCTGTTATACACACATGATTCCTGACGTAGACTACAATTCAAAGCACGAGAGTTGCTTTTCAAGGATAAGAGCTTATACCTTCACCTACCTCCAATGATGGTACGGCTTCTAGGCTTTTTGATGTTGTAACAATTCACTCTGGACACCATTTAGCCCATGTCTTTCTAAAAAAATTCATCAAGCTTGTATGTGGCCTAGCTGGGATCAGAATCTAGAAAGGGTTAACCCCACAGTCAATAAACTTCCCTATCCTGTCTTTTAGGGCTGTGGGGAGACAGACAGGTAGGCTATGGAGAAAGTCAGGCCTCAGACAGTTCTGCTTGGGCAGGCCTATGAGAGGAATAGCCTTTTTTTTTTTTTGACTGGCTTCTTCTATTTTATTTTATTTTTAAATTTTTTAATTAAGTTGTTACATATGTGTCCTTATCTCCACGTTACCCCTCATCCCTCCCACTCATGCCCCCACCCCCCTGTTGTCTGTGTTCATTGTTAGGCCTATATGCTTGCATATAAGTCCTTTGGTTGATGGAAGAGCCTTTTATAGGGGATGGGTGAGAAAAATTTGTTTTGTTTTAGACATGTCAAGTTTGAAGTGTCTACAGCACACTCAGGCAGAGGGATCTACTTACTAGATATTTGGATATTTTGTGAGAGTTGGGTCATATTTCTCATTTCCTTTTTAAAATACACAGAAATCTTCTGTCCTCCTTTAAATAATCTGAACCTTAAAATATATTAAGTATAGTGACAAAAACTCACAGTGGTAACTCAGTTATTATTCTACTAGAGGCCTGGTGTACAACATTTGTGCACTGGGGCGGGGGGGTGGTGGTCCCCTCAGCCCGGCCTGTGCCCTCTCTGTGCAGTCTGGGAGCCCTTGGGGGATGTCCGTAGTCGGACATCCTTAGCATGGCAGCGGAGACAGGAGAGCTCCTGCCACCACTGTGCTTGCCAGCCCTGAGTGGTACTCCGCTATGGGAGCGCACTGACCACCCAGGGGCAGCTCCTGCATTGAGTGTCTGCTCCCTGGTGGTCAGTGCATGTCATAGTGACCAGTTGTTCCTCCATTTGGTCAATTTGCATATTACCCTTTTATTATATAGAATTATGTGACAGTCACAAGACTATTGTCACAAGAAATTGGTTGCTTTTCTGCTTCAGGTGATGTGGACAGCAGAACATAGCATAGTTTCTCTCTGCTCCAAAGCCTGCTTCATGGCTTTGTATCCTTGGCCACAAAACTGAGTTAATACAGAAAGTTAGAGATACTGATATGCTTCTCCCTGGTTCCCTTGAACTTGTTGACATAAGTAGTAGTGGAAGGTGTGGATGTGACCTGAAATGACCCGAGGAGAAGAGCCAGCAGAGAATATTTATAAATATCCTAGGATTGTCTTGGGTATAAAAATTTGAACTCTTTGGCAAATGGAGCAAAGCTTCCCTTGAGCTGAATTTCTCTCCTGCCTCTTCCCTCATGGAGCCACCACATTCCCTACTCAACATTCTAGGCACACAGATTCCTGGTGCTTCTGGTTGATGTGCATTTGCTCATCCACATGGCACTCTCTGTCTAGACTTCTGGTTTGCCTTTCCTCTCTTTGTCCATGAAATCCTATATCTTTCCTGAAACTATCCCCAACCACCTCTTTTCAACGGCTATCATCTTAATTCTTGTCACTCCTTATGCAATAGTCACCCGCTTAAAGTCAGGGGCCAGTCTTAATTATGTTTGCAGTCCCAGTGACAACCAGTGCAGATAAGAAGCCGGGCTAATTGGATGCTTGTTGACTGGTGCAATTAACAGCAGTCCATTAAGAGATGTGTGAATGTTTGTGTAGCCTCTTCTGATAATAAAGATTCCCATGCAGATATAATTTTAAGAGTCAGCTGCCTAAACCCTACCCAACCAACCCTTAAAGCAAACCAGCATTCTTATTCTTCCCAATAAAGGCAATGAAGATATTGAATACAGAGAGGCTACTTATGATTCCTGTGTCCACTAGCCTTTGGTCATTAGCTGAGAACAATCAGTGGAAAACCCTCAGGTACAACAGAAGTCCTCATGAAACTAAGAGAAGGGTTCTGTTTTTTTAGCATGAGCATCCCCATTTTCATGGCTTTATTGATAACTTAAGCCTGGTTGTCTTAATGCTCCCTCCCTTGAGGCAAATTCACATTATTCTGGTGAGCAGAATTATGGCTATTTTAATAGATATATTCCAAATGATTTCATCTCATCTGTCCTTCCCCTTGGGGCCCAGAGCCTCTTGGAAATGCACACAGAGAAACAAGGATACAAAGCTCGTCTATGGCACATGTTCCATGTGCCATGGCACATGGAAGTGGCTAACTTCCCCAAGTTTGCTAGAACACAGCAATTTCGGTAGTACTGGAGTATCAAGGAGCCTATATTTTGGAAAATGTCATGAATAGTTCAAAACAGACTTTAGATATTAACAGTCTCAACACAAGATTTGTATCAAACAGGCAAAGGCTATTTCCAATATACTTTTCTTCGGGATCCCCAAATGATACTGCATGACGATGGCCACCAAAGTGTGGCTCTGTTCCAGCTCTGACTTAGAGTCTCACAGAACCGTGTGCATCTCTGCTTATCTCCCTGGCTATTTTGTTCATTCTATCCATAGGCCATGCTTCCTTTGCACCACACAGAGCTCTTCTCCCCTCCCCCTGCAGCAGAGGACCACAGAACAGGTTCCTGCAGGAATTGAGGATTAGAGTCTCCACCCTTGAATGTGCTCACTCTGAAGGCCTGGCTGAGGCCTCAGAGCCCATAGATGCACTACAGCCCTTCTCACTCAGAGAAGGCAAATCCATCATAGACGTCAACATATTCAGACATGGATCACAGTCTCCTTAACAAATAGATTCTTCCTTTGCCTTCCATGTGAGGTGCAACCTGAGAGCTCAGCACTGGTGTTTCCTTTCCCTTCCACCATTTTCAAGTTGTGGGTGGAACAGGAAATAACACACATACTTTGTAAGAGCAGGCCCAGGGGAAGTCATTCCCATAATTATACGGATACAATAAAAGGGTCAGGTATGAGAACTGCGTGAGCAAAAATGCACTTTCCTTCCCCCAAAACAACGAAAAACAAGGATGTTTTATTCTCTTTTCTTAGAGCAGTTTGCCCTTCCCCTTGCCACCTTCTTGGAAGGATTTTTCTGGAAAGCAAATGAGAATCCGATTGGCACTTTCCTATCTGTGTGCTGGGCAGGGGTGTGTGTGGTGTCCTTCCCTAGCAGCTGGGACAACCAGGGCTTAAGTGCCAGTGACAAGTAATGAACCCACCTGCCCAGATGGGAGGCCCATTACACAACCAAAGCCCTCAGTGACCATTTAGGGCCATGGTTCTCAACCTTCCTAATGCTGCAACCCTTTAATACAGTTCCTCATGTTGTGGTGACCTCCAACCATAAAATTATTTTCATTGCTACTTCATAACTATAATTTTGCTATTGTTATGAATCATAATGTAAATATCTGATATGCAGGATGTATTTAGGCGACCCCTGTGAAAGGGTCATTCGACCCCCAAAGGGGTCGCGACCCACAGGTTGAGAACCGGTTGATTTAGGGTATTTATATGTGACAAGTAGCAAAGCTCTAAATTCTAGAATTTAGAATTGAAATGAGTCATCAATGGCATTAACTACACTTTCCTCAGATATAAAACTCTCTAGGGCCCAGGATACCAAACATGTTTTTGTTTTTTTTAAAATAAATATGTTATTGATTTTTTTACAGAGAGGAAGGGAGAGGGATGAAGAGTTAGAAACATCGATGAGAGAGAAACATCGATCAGCTGCCTCCTGCACACCCCTACAGGGGATGTGCCCAAAACCAAGGTACATGCCCTTGACCGGAATCGAACCTGGGACCCCTGAATCCACAGGCCGATGCTCTATTCATTGAGCCAAACCGGTTATGGCCCAAACATGTTTTAAATTGTCAATTCACACTCCAGGAACAAGCTGTTTAGGAAATAATAATAGCACTTCCTACAAGTCAGGTCCTGTTTTACGTCCTTTTTGTGTATTAACTCATTTCATCCTCATGTGAGCCTTGTGAGGTGGGCATATTCCCACTTGGGAAGCCAAAACTGTGTCTGAGATCCCATGACCAGTAACAGGATGAGCCAGGGTTTGAACCAGGAAATTGGCTTCAGAACCACTTGCAAAAACTAAGCTGACCTCTCTTTGATGTGAAGGGGTCGGTCTACACGGGCTCTGTCCAATTGTCAACAATTTGACATGCTTTTATGGCAACCCACTAACTTAGCCTAATTGCTTCTCTGTGGTTGGGGGGCTCTCTGGGGAGACCAATAGTATCTAAAAGCTCTGACTGCACTTGTCCAGCTGCAAAAGCTGAGCATGAAGAGACATTTTTTTTTTTTTTGTCTGACAAAGGATAATTCCACATGATGACAGTATCAGCTGACCCATGCGATAAACTGAGGACTCCGAATCAGCACTGCAGAAGAACCGACGCTCAACATTCCTGGTGCCAGCACCAACCCCTCAGGGGCCTAACCAGCCCAGAGAGATGGTGATCTCCATTCTGGAAGCATGTGTGAAATCATGAATAATGTTAATTGTGCTTTTAAACATTCCTGTTGGAATGTAATTTTTATTGCATTTTGAGAATGTGAAAATTAATAGAAATTTCAAGGCAGGTGCTTAAGTACAATAAATGGAATTTAGACAGTTTTAAGAATAGGTTATTAAAAAGAGATTTGCATTCTTTAGCCTCAAATTCTTGCCATTGAGCAGGTAGGGAGAAGATGGGATAATAAAGATTAATATTTTTTCACTACAGAATATAAATGAGGTAGTGGTTCTTATTCACTATGTTTCAAAATATGTAAAATTGTAGACTTTAGGCTCAGAAACCAATTGCAAATAAAACACTCGTTTAAATGCATATAAAAATAAATCGAGGTTATCTAACATAACCCCCCCCCCCCCCCCCAAGAATAAAAGGCACTAAAAGCTTTAGGTTGTCATATATCAGGGACAAAAAAATTAGAGAGTAGCTGACATCTCCTTGAGAAAATATCTCCATGGAAACCACTTAAGCTTCAGCATCTAAAGTGATAACGTGAGACACTCCAACAAAACTGCTATTAATTGTAATTTCATTTAAATTGCAACACTATGTTTGCAGTGGGGTCTGGGCTAGATGATGAATATATGCCTTTGTTCTTCCCAGCTTCTTTGTTTCATTTTGCTTTATTCTCTTCTTTTAAATTTGAGTGGTATGGCAGAAAATTATTTTTTTCAAGTAATGCATTTTAAGCATTTGCTATTGACTGATATTTTAGAAACAGAAGTGAAATAAAAGGTTTTCAGTTAAGATTCTGTTTTATTTTGGGAGAAGCTATTGATCATGTTCAGGAAGGAGGGATTGGTGGGCCATGGCTGCATGAGCCTCAGACTCGTATCTATACCTATACCAGTTTCAATAGAAAGCTAGACAGCTAGAATTCTAGTTTCAAATGGGGAAGAGATTATGAAGTTTTGGCTCTGACAAGTGAAATAAAAACTTTACATTTCCAGCCTGTGTGTGTGTCCAAGATGCAGTGACTCAAAGAGGTTCTTTAGGTGAAAAGAAACAGAATAAAGAAAACTGTCATCTGCTATGTGTCTTGGTTGTGAACATAATGCCAACGTCTACACAAAAGGACTGAATGGGCAATCGATTTTATTTGATTCCCTCCTTCCAGTGGGTTTTTAAGGCAATTTCTGAATTGTCTCAATTGCTTTTCAGGAAGAAGATTTACTGATAATCCCAGACTAGGCTGACATTACATATGTATAAGTATAATTAGGTATTTTAATAGGAAATATCTCATTATTGGTAGAAGTTCAGACTTTATATTCCATAAACATTAAAGTAAGTCATGTGGTGTCCATTTTAATGTTAGAGATGTCTTATTTCTCAGTTGGGCAAACTGTTTCTTCTTTTGTTAGTAATAATTGTTTAGGAATCAATCATCAAAGTTATGGTTGGATAATGTTGTGGGCTCCTGAGGATCACAAATGGTTACAACTGGATTTCCATCCCACAACCTGTCTCTACACCTGGGAGGCTAAGATGCAGGACAGCGTGTAGGTCACGGTTATGTAGCTGGTAGGTGCCCAGGTCACGCTGGTCAAGTCTCTGGGTTCACCTGAGGCTTACTGTCATTCTCCACCACAGGGCGCTGTAGACTGGTGTTGGCATTAACTGGATGCAGGAACGCAGAAGCCCCAAGGCTGGAGGAATAAGATAAATTTGGGCAGTGCCATTCAAACCCTTTTCTGAGAGAGAACATGGTTTCCAGATTATCCTCAGCAGCAGTGGGACCCCCTCAGGGCCTGTCCCTTCTAACTCACAAAGGATGCTGAAGTCAGGAATAAAAGGGCTCTGGGTCGTATAGCTGGTGGGTTCTTTAGGCTTTTTCTTCCTCCTTGACACTCATACTAATGTGCCTTTTGCAGAAACAAATAGGTTGATTCCTGAGTGCTTTGGTTAAGAGCATTGAAATGTCAGGGAGAATACAAACCACTTGGTGTTGTGTTAAAATGCAGGTTCTGTTGGGCTGGGGTGGGGCCTGGGAGTCTGTATTTCTCACAGGTGGGGCCTGGGAGTCTGTATTTCTCACAGGTGGTTGGGTACTTGAGCAGCAGAGCTATAATGGAAACCTTGGTGATTCATAATTCCTTCTGAGCATCTTGCCCTCCCCTCCTCCCCCTTGGACTCATTTGTGTGCTCTTACTGACTTACATGAGAGAATTCACCCCATGGTTCCATTATTTTTAGCCCTATTTCTTTTTTTTTTTTTTTAAATCCTCACCTGAGGATATGTTCCCATTGATTTTTAGAGAGAGAGGAAAGGAGAGAGAGAGAAATATTGATGTGAGAGAGAAACATTGATTGGTTGCTTCCCTACATGCCCTGACAGGGGATTGAACCAGCAACCTAGGTGTATGTACCCTAACCAGAAATCAAAACTGTAACCTTTTGGTGTAGGGGATGACAGATGATGCTCCAACCAGGGGTATAGCCTCACTTTCCAAGGAGAGGGTGCTTGAGAAAATAACCATAATAAGAAGTCAAAGCCACCAAACATAGTGAATAAGCCCCAAAGAGCACCTTTAAAGACATTCCCTGATGTTTTTGCCCAGACAGTGGTCAAGAGTTGGCACTATTCATGAGATGATCGTCTTTGGGAGACCCTGGACCTGGTGCCTTCAGTCTTCTGCTGAGAACACTTCCACTGGGCACTGGGCAAGGGTTTGGATGTCCAGAACTTCTTGCTTGAGAGCTTGATTAAAATAACTTTTTTTGATAACCCAAAATCTAGTCAGAAGATGATTTCATCATTTGTGAGAGAACTGAGCACATTTAATCATCTGAGGAGGCAGGCAAGGAAGAAGGGTCTCCTCTAACGCCCCTGTGAGAATTTCTAGTCAATTCAAGGGCCGTAATTTGCCTGAAAACAGCAGAATATTGCTGTTTTGCTTCTGCTATCATTGTATGTCTTTTGAGGTAAGTACGGGGAATAACAAAATGCATTTGGAAAAACACTCCATCTTCTGCTCTAACCTCTATATCTCAGTGTGCGGAACACGTCTTCAGTTTTAGACGATGAGTGTGCTCCTGCTCTCCGTGGACTCCCTCTGTCAAATTTCATTCGGCTTTGGCTTTGGTTTGGAGGACGTCTGTTGTAATTGCTTTTTCATCAAAATGTAAAACTGACCCTCTTTTCTTCCTCAGTGCTCAGAAACCAGGACACAGACGAGGAGGGTTTCTGAGAACACAGTGTCATCTACCCAGATCCAGCCCGCCGACCGGCTCCCAGCTGCATTGTGAGGACGATTAGAAAGGGCAGTGAGCAAAGCTAACGTGCTTAAAAAATTAATTCTGCACGTATTTTAAGTCTTTTATCAATGCCCAGCAGGGCTTGTGCTTTTGAAATACTCTTTTCAGTTGCATCAGCAGAAGTGAAACATATAATTCCAATCCCAAGACGTGTCTTGTCTTCTGAGAAGGCCGACCTCAGGAAACTGATGCTGCAGCCCCCTCACTGGATATTTCCGTCACCTTCTGAGTTGTTTTTCCTGGATGAACCTTAGATCTCAAAGGACAGTGTCATTGCTTGTTGGCAGGTGGAGTGACTGATGGCCACTGAAGGAGCCCTGTGAAAAGAAAAGGCTTCTAAAGCTTCCTGATGCTGCCCCACCAAAGGCCTCCTCCAGGTGCCGGCTCCCATCAGGATCCAGATGCTGAGATCCATGTCCAGCCTGAGCCACGTGACTGCCACAGCCCTTCCTCTCATTCATGTCAACAGAGTGTGAAAAAATACTCTAGCCATCCTGGGCGTGTATCAAAAAAGAGAAAGAAAAAAATAAATAAAGCGGGGTGGGGAATGTGCAGAGCAGCAGGAATTTCACCTAAGTATGCAGAGTACTTATTATTTCAGACTTCCATTTTATATCATGGGGTGGCAGAAGACAGGAAAACAGCTCACAATAAAGAACTGGAAATCTTTTATATTCGATTATTTTCCTGGAGAAGAAGAAGGAGGAGAAGTGGGGAAAGCACTGAATCTGAAGGGATTCTACCCGACATTTAGGCCTGGCAATGCTGGTCTCTGTGTACCTTTCAGCAGGTGCTGTAAACAGGGGGCTGGGCCCCAGCCCTGACAGCACAGAAGGCATCTCAGGGCGCAGCCACAGGAGACTCCAGACTGTGCGGTGCAACGCAGGGTTGAGCTAGCCCACAGCAGCCACTCTGCTCTTTCTTGAGGGCCTGAAGCCATTTGCTTTCTCTGAGTCTCATTTTCCTTATCTTTACTTATTTAGTTATTTATTTTTTAAAATACGTTTTCATTGACTTCAGAGAGGAAAGGAGAGAGATAGAGATAGAAACATCAGTGATGAGAATCATTGTTGGCTCCCTCCTGCACTAGGGATTGAACCTGCAACCTGGGCATGTGCCCCGACACTGAGCCCCCCAGCTGGGCAAATGTTCCTTACCTTTAAAAGTGGCTAATAATGTCCACTCGTACATACAGGCCCCCATGGATGAAACCAAATCTTGCCCTGTTAGCATTTCAGCAACTAAAGTCCTTTAAAATTTTAAACTGTCATTTATCCTTTTCAGTTTTTTAAAAGTTAAGATTCCCAAGTCAATTCTTGAAAACCACTCTGCCATTTCCAAGAGGGAAATGTCAAAGCGATCTGGTCTCCATGTTTAAAATAACTTTCATATGGTTTATTGTATATTTAGATTTTAACATGAAGTTGATTTTACTCCCCTCCCCACCCCAAGCCTTGTATAGTTGTTCCTGGCTAGAAACTGAACAGCAGAATCAAGAATCTACCTGCTCTTTCTGCAGCACAAAACTGAGGCAAAAACAAATACCATGATTTGCTGGAGGCAGTGGTTCTGCCATTGCTGGAGAAGTTGCCATAGCAGCAAGGACGCCTGTGTTTTCCCCAGCTCCACATGAGGGAGATCACAGCTGAGAAGATGTCCAGGCACAGACTCCTGGAGAGGGGCCTCTCTAAGACCCCTGCCCGGTCAGGTGGCCGAAGCAGGGCGAGCACAGAGAGAAGACTGGGAGAGAATCCTGCCCTCCTTGGGGCTCAAAATCTATTAAAAGGGACAAGGGAAAGAAAGGTAGAAAGGCAAAGGGAAACTGGGACTGAAAGTGACACCCACACAGGGAGGAACAAGGACTGTAGACATTGTCCCATAGTTGATGTTTGTGATCCTTTTGATTTATTCACAGTGGAGTTTAAGAGAGTTAAACAACTCTGGTTTGGAAAGAACAGAACCTGAACAAAGGCAGCCCCTGCCACTCGAGAGTGTCTAGAGAGCAGCACAGGAAAGAGAGGATGCTGAGCAGGGTGTGGTGCTGCAGGGACTCCAACCTCACTGCCCATCCCTGCAGCCACTTATGAGAGGTTGGCTGTCCATCATTTCTCACCATGGCCCTCACTGTTTTGCAAAACACAGATTTGACAAATCTGTTCTATAATGTGGGAGGCTGTGGCAGCCTAAGGAAGCCTCTAAAATCTTTTCAGGCCCCTTAGATAAACAGCTAGTTACAAATATTAATACCAAGACTGCATCTGGAACGTGCAGTATTGGAGGTGGGGTCAGAAGTGAAGAGTTTTGGGCTTAGAGCTGAGATTTGTTAACTTTGGTACACATTCCTCCGAAGAGGATGATATGTTCCCCCCTTGCCCATATGAGATATTTAATGAAAATGAGATAATTAAACATTCATATTACACAGTTAGAGTGGCAAATATAAATTTAAAAAAGTCAAGTAAAAGCAAGTGGTAAAAGCAAACAGAAAAATGACAGCATCCTATATAATAAAGGAGAAACATGTAAATTGACCATGCTTCCACTTTCACCAGCCTATCAGGAGTGAGTATGCAAATTAACCAGACAAAGATGGCAGGTTAATTTGCATACACAGATGTGGGGTGGAGAGCAGAGTGGGAGAGCTTGCGGAGAGTAGAGCGGCTTGGGGAACTTGGCTCCCCAAGCCGCCAGACGAAGAGCAGAGTGGGAGAGCTGGCTGCTTGGAGGACTTGAGTGAGTGGGAGGCTGTGGGATGGAGACAGAGCAGGAAGGGAAAACCAAGGTCGTGGGGAGCACCAGGAATTCTGGGAATAGTAGTTTTGGTGGCAGCCCTAGGACTGGAAGTGGAAGCCCAGAATGTAGGGAGCACCAGGAATGCTGGGAATTATAGTTCTGGACGGATCTCCTAGACACTAGAGCAAAGTGAGCCTAGAGCAAGTTACTAGGGGACGGAGGGAAAGCAAAGGTGAGAGACATAAGTAAAACCAGAGAGCCTAGGAAAAATGAAAGAGAAGATATCCTAAAACTTCCAGGAAATCTCTACCAATGAAACAAAGGGGAAAAAAAGCCTCTATTATTCTGTGAGCAACAAACCAAACTGAGTTGGGATCTCAGACAATTCGCCCATATTATTGCAAAGACAGACAGAAACTCCCAAATTGGAGAGGGCTCCCCTGAGGGCTCCCAGATTGGAGAGGGTGCCGGTCGGGCTGAGGAACCCCCACACCTCCCAGTGCACGAATGTCATACACCGGGCCTCTTGTTAATAAATAAATTCAAAGCTGGTTCCTTGAGGAAAAAAATCTAACCAAGAAGAAAACCTAAATCTATAATATAAAAATAGGACTAAAATTTTCTAGAGAAAATTAAAAAAATTTCTGAATGGAAATGACATAAAGCCATAAAACATTTTTTATTTCACCATGCAAAAAATTTTTAAAAATACATAAAAAAGCACCTATAAACGAAAAAAATAGAGATCAAACTAGAAAAATAATCAAACATAGTAAAATACTAATTTACTTAACATATAAAGAATTAATATAAGTTAAGTAGTAAATGACCAACAAATAGGAAAGAATATAAATATTTGGTCAAAGAACATAAATAGGCAGTTCATGGAAAAATAAATTTAACTGACTTATAAATGTATACAAAGATATTTAAGCTTACTCATAATTAATGAAATCCAAATTAAAACAATAAAATGTCAGTTTTTCATCTAAAATGTAGCAAGTTTAGAAGATTATGATGTACTGTGTTGTTGAGGGTGTAAGGAAAAAGACACTCATACCGTATTGGATTGGGGGTACTAAATCATTGGAGGCTGACATATAATAGCTATCAAAATTAAAAGTACATCCCTTTATTCAACAATGTCACATGTGCAGAGCTAATCATTATGGAAACAAAGTTGGGAACAACTTAAATCACTAATGGATTAGATCTCTATAACCTTAATATTATATTTAACTTAAGCTGTGTAAATGTGCTTGGTGTTCTTGCAGAAAAGCAGAATTTGCATCATCTGCAGGAAAAATGCATATTAGGAAAGGGGGAATAATAATTGTTCTTTGTACTTGAATAAATGTTACCTGTGTGGGTCACTGATGAGAAGAAAAGACACAAGAGAATAAAAAGATTCGATGTCAGGGATTGAACGCATTAATCATATAATCTTAGCATAAAGATGCAAAAAGGGAACTGCTCAGAAATAATTAAGATGTCAGTATAAAAGCTGGAAAGATTATTTTAAGTACTTGCAGGTGGTAAAGAAAACCACCTACCAGCTTGTAATTATGAAGGAAACTGAATAAATATATTCAGTTTTTAAATGTTCATCATATTCATAACTCTTTTGCATATGAAGATATAAAATATTTTACCTTCAGCTGGTAGAAAAGAAATTTGGAATATACAAGTAGCTAAGAAATCAAGTCATTAAAAATCATGACCTTAGAGGTAGGGTAGGGGTGCCTTTAGAAGTCAAACTCACATTCCCAGGGATAAAGTGCTGTGGTGAGTTCAAGCCTCATTTCTGTTTGAAGTAGTTGGCAGACTGTGCTCTGGAATCTAACTGGGCGCGGTTGTTACCTTGTGTGAGCCCTGGTACCCGGTTCCTTCGAGCTCTCAATTTATTCGGGAGAACACATTCCTAAGAGGGCTGGTTTTTTAATAGCTCTGTGAACCTGAGTGAATCCCCTGGACAAGTCTGGGTTTGGATCCTCCAGGCTTCCTGACAACCTTGACCCTGTATCTGGGCAGGAGAACTGGGCCGTGGTTAACTGTTTTTCCACTCTGCTCAATCAATGCTACTGGGTTTTCCATGTCCCACCATTGAGAATTCTCGGTCAAGAGTCCCTCAGTGTCAGATGCAGGTTAGCTTTAGGGTGGGAGCCAGGGAAGTCAAGGTTAGAGTGGAGGCTGTTCAACTGCCAGCACCCAGCTGAGGCCGATTCTCTGGGGCCTTCTGGGGTGCACACGGTACACTTGTAAACTAACAGAGGTATGGACACTGTCACATACCTGTGCCGAGAATCTTACGCACTAGAAGTCCTTTATAGTCTTTAGATTATAAACTAGTTATAATCTTTATAAACAGAAGATCCCTTAGGGAGTGAGCCTTACATCTTAGAGTGCACTGTCTATGATATTTTATAAAAGGTCCTAGGATGTGTGTGGCCTTTGGTCTGATGTATTCTGTACCAAGCATCACGAATGTGATAAAACACCTCAAAGTGTACAAGGAATGCCCCGGTGCTGTACAGTTTGGAGCTGGTCCTTGGTACAGAAATTTACAGCATCCGACTTGTAGATGTACTTTTTCTGGTGTTTGTTTTATTTTCTTTTTTCTTTTTCTTTCTTTCTTTTTTTTTTTTTTTTGCAGAATGTACCCTGCTATCCGTGGTTGTACTTCTGCTGGGAAATCCTTGCTGTTTCAAGGAAAGAATACTTCTGGATTCAACCACGAGAAAGAACAGAGCCCCTGATTGAGAGGCGGGTCCCAGCAATTTGCCGCTGCGCTGCAACTTTTAATGCACCAGAACTCAGGGCTGGTGTGTTTTTTCTACCTTGTAACTATTCTAACAACATTCCTCAGGACCCTAATGATGTGCTTTAGAAACAGGCGGTACCTCTTATCAATGGGGGAAAAAGAGGCAGAAAAAACAGTGACTGGATGTTTCTCATAGAGCAGAATTGATGTAAATCAAATTAATGCAATTTTGTTTACTGTTTCCCCCTATAAAAATGCACTCTTACTCCCTGTGCTCGGCCCTGAGTTTGGGATGATCCCGCCATACTGCCCAGAGCCTTCCATACTCCAAACACGTGGGAACTGCCTTCACATTTTTTTTTGGCCATTATCCATGCAAAATCTAATGACTATTTATTTACTTATTTTCACTAAATTGATCCAATTTCTAATTTAAATAAATACATGGTTACAACTTTTTAACCCTACTAAGTGATTCTAGTTATTACCTGTCAGGGCTCTAAACAGAAGCCTGCTTTCTCCTTAATGAAGGGTAACAGCAAGGGAGAGGGGGTGTTAAGGGCATGTCAGAACCAATCGGACACTTTCTCTTTGACAAATTTTGAGGGGCTGAAAGAGAAACAAACAGGAAGTGACTTTACACTGTCATGCAATGCCATGTCTGTTTTCTTTCCACAGTGACCTGGTGACCCCCTCTCAATGGCACCAGGCTGCACTGCAGGAGTCAGACTTCCTCCCTGGGAGTGGAGTGGTGCACAGCCAGAGCCCACAAAGCCAGAGAGGTAATGAGTAACACAGCCAGCGGTGCTATAGAAGAAGAAGAGTATCTTATTACACGAAGCCAGCATAACTTAGAATATATTTTCTGTTTTTACCATCTGATATCATCTAAGTAAGAGAAATGTCAGGGAGCACAAAGAACGCGAGACGTAGGGGTGGACGTTTTGAATTCTAATCTCCAGGTCTCTGCAAAGCACATACCCTGGTGAGGGTTTGAAGTGAGTAGCTTTGGTTTATCGCTGACATCCCTTCCATACTGAGGACATCTTCACAGCCAGGGATGTGCATTATTTTTGAAGATGCACATACTTTATTTAGAAAAATGTTTTTATTGATTTGGGGGAGAGAGAGAGAGAGAGAAACATGGATGTGAAAGAGAAACATCGATCCATTGCTTCCTATACACACCCCGACCGGGGACCAAACTCACAACCTGGGCATGTGCTCTGACCAGAAATCGAACTGGCGTTCAACCAACTGAGCAGGGCCACATCTTCATGTTAAGTAGCATTCCCCTCCCGCCCCCAATATCCTTTCAAATTACATTTGCAGTTGATTCAATAAATTGAATAATATTTGGACATCTTCCTCAAACGGAGGTTCCTTCTTGGGATCAGCAACTTCTATAATGACACCCTTTCATGAGAACCAGAGTTCAGGCCCGAACTGTGGAATTCTAGTTGGTGTGTTTAAAGTCTGCTTTTCCAGTTTCAAGAAGCCGATCAGCTGCCCTCAAGTTTAGAAGAAAACTTCTGTGTCTCCTTGAGCTTCCTTATAAGATGGTCAGAGGAGCCCAACCGTTTGCAAGCTTATTGCTACAGCTTTTCAATTTGAGAATGCCCCATCCGAAGGCTTCATTGCTTTTCATAAACTGCTTTTTATTTTTGTTGTTGTTGCATTATTTGGATATTAATTCCCTTTTCTTTTGGTAACCTTATTTAACAGGGCTCGCCAAGGGGGCTATTAATAAGCTTCTCTCTTATTTGGAGAGTGATCCTCAATCTTGGCTACACATTGGGACAGTCCCCCTCCCCCCAGGGAGGTCTCACATGGATGAACACATGCATTTCACCCCCAGGGTGTCAAATTTAATTGGTCAGGGTTGTAGCCTGGACACTGGGGTTTTGGAAAACTCCCCAGGTACTTTGAAAGTGCATCTGAGATTGAGGACCACTGACCTAGGTGAGTGCTTTCCAACTTGAATGTGCACATAGTAAGTCACCTGGGAATGTTGATAAAATGTAGATGCTGACACAGTGGGTTTTGGGTGAGGGCCTGAGATTCTGCATTTCTAATGAACTTCCCAATGCTCCTCATCTTCTGGTTGAGGATCACCCTTTCCAAGGCACCAGATGCAATGATATACTCAAATGTTCTCTATTCAAACCAGGACTGAGCAGCCCTCACCCTTGACCTCTCTCTGTCCTATACCTACACGACTTCAGAAAGATGTGATTTACAGCCAGCTACGGCCTTTTGTTTATATATTCTTGTTTTGTTCTGACTATCTGACAGCGAGGATTTTTATTCTACTCTCACAGAAAGGTTATCTGAAGAAAGCAAAACCCTCCAATCAGAATCCTGAATGCTGAACTTGGCCTCACAGAGACTAGGGTGCACTTGCTGATGTGGGGATACACTTAGAACCCCAGAGTTGATATAAAGATTAGTTTAAACTGAGGACACTTGCAATTTAACAGCTGCAGAAAGAGATTTTTTTTGGAGTTTCTGTTATTAAATGTAGAAACTTCAGGGAATTGAGGCTACCATAAATTCCCCCTTCTGAGTGGCTTTCACTCCCCTTTGGAAGGAGACCAAGAGCAAAACTACCATAAATCCCCTCCTCAGGGGCGTTTGGTGGCTTAAAGAAGACAGAAAGACACTCCCACCTGCATAAACAAGCATGTTCATAAACTTGCTTCTCTCTCTTCTGTTCTTGTAGGAACCCATTTGTTCTCTCCATAGACACCTCTTCTCCTCTCTCCCTGTTCCCTACTGAGTAAGGCATATAAGCCTTTAACCATTTATTAAGCTAACCCTTTCATAAGCTTTCACATCTATGAACTTTTTTCTTCTGTTAATGTCTTTTATCGGTTTATTTGCAGGCCCCTAATTACTGGACATAAGAGGGTAGAGGAAAAGTTTTCCTCCCTGATACTAAGCTACTGGAGGCTGCTAGTCAGTGATTGTCCTTTCTGTCTCTGCTTTCTCTGTTCCCATGTCCAGCCCCTGTCTCCCATTCTCTCTCATGTTCCCATTCACCTAAAGGAAAAGAATAAAATTATATTATCTAAACAAGACTTCAGAAGCTTGTTTTCTGTCCTTCCAATTAAGTTCATATTTCTTCATACACATTTTCATAATTATGGAAATTAATTGGGAATTCCAAGTATGAGATAAATTATGGTGATGAGATCGATACGGCAACTGATTAACACCAGGAAAGACTCTGCACAAGCACAAGTGGACATTTTTCTGCAAACTGAGCTTATGGTCTATAGTACAGGCCAACCATAATACCTGGGGTGCAGAAATTTGACCTGAACACTGAATGATAACAGAAGTGTTCCCATATACTTTTCATTATATCAATCAAAAGAGTAAAGTTGTCATGTCATGCAGAAATCATGATTTTGAAAAAACCCAAATGAATCCAAGCTGTTTGGTTCCCACAACTGTATCTCACAGTCCACAAAGCAAATAATTTGCTAATTAAGACATAATGACTATAAGCTTTTATTGGCCCAAAGTAGCATCTAGATGTTTTTGAAACTAATTTATTGGCAGTCAGCTTAGATCACACGTGCTCAGGGCCTCATGCAGGGAGTGTCTGGAACGGCTTAAGCACCTGTGTATCTCAAAGTTCCTGTGCTGTCCCCATCCACTCTGGCATGTGGAAGAATTTATCTGGAAAGTCTGTTCCTCAGTAGCCCTGACATCTGTCTTTTCTCATCTCATATTTTCATTCCCTTTTTTCTTCTCTCAGGATGAGGAATGCTTCCTGTCATTCCAGCCCACAAGGAAACCAGTCCACTGAGTGATCCTAGCTACATTCCCGAAAGGGAATTCTTCAGCTGCAGCCTTGGCACACAGCACCCCTCATTGTGTTATGGGAATCCATGTATGAGGAACAATGGTTAGTCTGTAAACTGGCTGTTCTGACAATGGGGCGATTTGGGCTTCTTTGGAAGCTTCACAAAGCTTTGCAGCACAAATCCTGACAAGGACCACAATGAGAGCTGGGCTTAAAGCTGAGACGCATGGTGCGCGGGCCTGGAATACGCAAAAGCAATCAAACATGCCACGCTTACACTAGAAGTTATGATTAGACATTAGGGCAGGGGAGGACTTGGAAATCTCTAATAAATATTCAAGCCTCATAACAAACTGTGTCTAACATAATAATGACCACATTGGTAATAGTATTGCAGCTAAACTTCAGTGAAGCTTGCTACATGTTTATAACTGCACTAAGTGCTTCAAATACATAATCTCATATGATTCTATGGGTTAGTCTTAGTATTTCCACTTGAGATATGGGGAAACTGAGGAATAATTCTGGAATACCTGCCTCTGTATGACTTGCTGGTGAGGGCACTTATGCCACCTTGCCCCTCTCCTTGTCCTATTCCTGTCTTTAGCATCATACGTTGCTTTGGAGATCCACTGAATGTTAGATTTGGAGATCACTTAGAGACCCCCAAATCTTCAAGCCTCTGGTGACAAAGCAGAGGCTTACAGAAGTGAGCTGAGTTGCTCAAGGTTAGTTTGGGTAGAGCGAGAAGGCTCCCCACCAGTCCCTGTTATGAGAATCTTGAATTTGCATCCAGCTAGTTTTGCAGGCAACAGCTACATCCTTTCATTTTAGCCCTGTGCATTCGAAGTACGTATCTTATCAACTACAGAAGTGAGACTCAATCCACTGAGCTTTGGAAGCCTAAACCCATCACTTAAAAAGCTGGAAGGCTATTCATATAAACTCAGTGTTGGTGATGAAATCTCTGTATTGCTTTAAATTCTTCCTTCTGAGCTTAGAACTTGGACTAAGGGGCTGCAAATCGGAAAGTCACAAAGGCAAATGTGAGGGAGTGATCTGATCGGATCACTCAGCAGTCCCGTTGCGGCCAGCAGTGCAGGCTTGTTCACTTCTCGCACTGAGCAAGAATGATGGCGGAACCTTGTGACACTTGATATGTGCTCAGCTCTGTGCTAAGAACTGATGTATCCACACATTCCTTTGCTCTTAATCCTCCAACTACATAACCCCATTTTACAGGTGAAGAAACTGAGGTTTAAAGAAATAAAGCAATATGTCTAACGCTGCTTTAAACTTTACCTGAATCCAGGTGGTCTAAGTGCCAGGGGTCGGTGGCAGACGACATGGGTGATAGGGTGAGCGGGGAGGCCCCGCAGTTGGACTCCACAAGCTCGCCCTGGATGTGGACGTGCGCCGAGGCGTTGGTTTGCCTCAAGGCTGCCTTGAGTGGGGCGATCTGGTTGAACTGAACTCTGGAGAGGCACCCAGTGAATCCTGGGGTGTTGTACTTATGAATCTCTTGGTCAATCTTCCCTGTTTCTAAAAGAAAAAGAAAGAGAATGTGAAAATCTTATCCTACTCACTGTCTTGCAACTGTAGAACACACTCGTCTTTGAATGCTTTGGTCCAAATCTTACTCTTAGATTTCAGGTCAAAATATTATATTCATTTAGATGAAATACTAATGACTTGAGAAGGCTTACAGATAGAGACTTGACTTTAAAACAATCTTCAGTGTTACTAGAGAACCTGGTAGGGTGAGGAGAATAAGGCTATTTGTTAAAATAAAATACATTCATGGTTACCTTCCAGATATTTGAGATATTGCTGAAACTAACAACACTCACTTCGTTCTGATTGATTTTTCTTCCTGATGCTTCAATGACTCTCTTATGAATATTAAATGAGCCCCATGTCCAGCTCTCCTGTACCTCTTCTATACCTCTTTCTTATTTTCTTATTTAGAAATTGGGCATTCCCTTTCTTCAGAATCCAATCCCCTTAAAATTCTGAGGTTTAGCTTTGGCTTGGTAGCCCAGTTGGTTAGAGTGTTGTCCCCATGTGCTATGGTTACACGTTCGATCCCTGGTTGAGGCACGTACAGGAATCAACTGGTGAGTGCATGAATGGAGGGAGCCGCAAATCTCTCTCTCTCTCTCTCGCTCCCTCCCTCCCTCCCTCCCTTCTAAAACCAATCAATAAAGCTATTTTTAAAATTCTGAGGTTTACAGAATCCCACCTGGAATCTGATGGATGATGGATATTTGAAAGTCATTACACTTTCCCAACTCAATCTCAAACGTACACATGCATTTAAGAATCATCACTTCCTATCTGTTTTCACCTGTGGTTCAGGCACCAGGACAAATGGCCACTCAGTGATTGGAAACTGGGAACACCCCTGGCTCCATCAGCTGCTTCTCAGACATAAATAGAGATCTCTTTTCAGCCTGTCCAGCCCTGGAGCAAAGCTCCAGACAAAAGAATCCTAGGCTGGTAGCTCCTGCTGTCTGGTGGGACCTCAGTACACTTCAGTTCAATTCAATTCAATTAATTTGATCATAGGTATAGACTGCGAATTTAATTAATCTGATCACAGGTATTGATGTGAATTAATTCATCTGATCACAGGTATTGACTGCAAGTAGTAGCAGCAGGAAGACAGAGACACATATAAAGATCTACCCCAAGCTGTTCACAACCTAGCTGGGAAAACAAACATACAAACAACCGACTAACACAACTGAACACACGCTGTATAATAACAAGAGTTCATTCATTGAACCATTAAAATGTTGCTGGGAGCTTTATGTGAATTAGACATTTAATTCCCAGAACAAGCCTGTGGGGAAGGGAATACCATCATCTCTATGAATGTCTGAGGAAACTGAGGCTCATGGTTAAGATCCCTTGGCTGCTGAGGCCAGGCTGACTGACCCCGAGTCTCTCAATCACTGTGATTCTGAGCTCAGAAACCGACCGCATGTTTGGTAAAATGACCAGGACCCATGCGAAATCAGGGGAGCAGGTCTCTGTGGGCTCCTGGGGAGCACCAGGAGAGGTCACACTAGGACAAGGGTTGACGTGGTTTTCACCCTCAACAAATTTTTAAACTTTCTATTGTGTACAGTATTGTTAATTCCAGGCACTCTGCTCAGAACAGATCTCTAGGACTTACTCCCCTTGCATATTTGAAAGTATTGACTCTGACCAACAACTCCCAATTCCCTTCCCCCAGCCCCTGGTAAACACCATTCTGCTGTTTCTATGAATCTGACTAATTTAGTTTCCTGATATTTATGGGATCGTGTAGTATTTGTTCTCTTGTGTCTGGCTTACTTCACTTAACATAATGTCCTCCAAGGTCCTCCACATTGCTGCAAATGGCAGGATTTCCTTCCTTTTTAGAGGCTGCATAATATTCCACAGTGTGTGTGTGTGTGTGTGTGTGTGTGTGTGTGTGTGTGTGTACACTACATATGTTTGTCCATTCATCTGTGGCTGAAAGGTTAGGTTGTTTCCATGTTTTGGTATAGCATTTTGTGAATAGTGCTGCAATGAACAAGAGAGTGCAGGTGTTCCTTTGAGACCCTGATTTCAATTCTGTTGGATATATGCTCAGAAGTGGGATTGCTGGGTCTGGCAGTTCTATTTTTAGTCTTGGAAAAAACCTCCATCTTGTTTTCCACAATGGCTGCACCATTCCACATTCCCACCGAATTCCCCACATCCTCACTGCTCGTTACCTGCTGGAGAAGCAGATTTTGAGGCTGAAAGAGAACTGCAGATGGAGTTCGTTATGAGGTCTGGGCCCATGTGAGTCTGATGGGATCAGAGCTTAGACCAGACTGGGAAGGGCCTCGAATGTCATGTTAAGATGTGTGCATTTCAGTATGAGACTCAAAGATGTTTCAGCTGCAGAGGGCTGTGATGGGAACTTATTAGAAAGGGAACTGTAGTGGCAGCGCAGCACTTGTTCTGAGCAAGCAATCTTATTAGCCCACAGGACCCCGAGAACTCCCTGGGCTAAGAAGGGACTCAGATGAGCAGAGGCAGGGTTATGCATGGATGTGGACAGTGCCTGTTTTGCTTGTCATCAGCATCTTCTTGGCCTTATTTAATCTACAGTGAATCAGTTTTGGTTCTGTTTCCTCTGCCAGCGATTTGGGTGGAGACCTTCAGACTCTGGCTCCATTTCACAGGGTCCCTGATGCAGTCCTCTGAACGTTACGTAAATCAGGCTTCCCAATCACACCACAGGAAGGGAACAGCTTCAAAGTGGTGTGTATCTGAGGTTCCCTATGTAAGGTGGGTGCCCACTTCTTAAAGAGCTATCCTCCCCTGAGTGTCTCCCCCTGAGATGACTCCCAGGGAGGGATAACAGACAAGGTGGAGAGAGGGGAGCCCAGGAAGAGGGTTCTGATGGTGAATTTGTGATCAGAGGCGCGATGGGAAGGAGCAGGGCACCCAGGCCGGTTGGGGCTATGAGCACTGGTGGAAATGTCAGCTAAGTGAGCAGAGGCTGGGGGCTGGACTGCTAGCACACTTTTCCATTCTCTTAGGGGCTCTTAACTCTGCTCACTCTCTTCTTTAGCTTTTGCCACTCTATGTTTTCTTTTTATTGTGGGGAAAAAAATCATTTTTTTCATCTGTTGTTCCTTTCCTGAGAGGTGACTGCGTCACAAATGGCAGGGTTCTGATGCCCAGAAGAGCAGAAACAGCATTTCCAAACCTGAAAGTATCCCAAAGCTGGTGGATGTGCCTCTAAAGACCCTGGGCTGAGACCTATCGCCTGGGGTGGGGGCAGCATTGCAATTAACACTCTTGGTTCTTCTGTCCTGATGACAGAACAACTCTTGCCATGTGATAATAAGAATATCAAGAGTTTCTTAAAAACCACAGTTGGTACACATGTGAGGTACTGGGTTAGCACTTTTGTGCATTATTTCATTAAGTCTCCTAACAACTTTCTGAGCTAGACAGGATTATCCCCATTGGACGGAAGGGGAAACTGAGGCTCAGAGACATTAAGGCTTTGCTAAAGAATAAATGTTTAGCCCTGGCTGGTTTGGCTCAGTGGACAGAACTGTGGACTGAGGGTCCTGGGTTCAATTGCAGACAAGGGTACATACCAAGGTTGTGGGCTTGATCCCCAGTAGGGGGAATGTAGGAGACATCATTAATGTTTCTATCTCTCTCCTCTCCTCCTCTCTGAAATCAATAAAAATATATTTAAAAAACAATAGATGTTTATATTTCATATTAAAAAACCCCAGAAAATGTTTTGTATTATTCTCAAGTTCTGTATGAAAAAATGGACTGGATCATACTGTTTTCATATTTACTTGAATTTCTGGCATTCGAGTCAGGGCTCTCCACAGAAATGGCACAGTAAGCCTTTCTTGTTCTTGCTGATCTTCACCCAGGATGTTTTTTTTCATTGATTTTTACAAAGAGAGGAAGGGAGGGACAGAGGAGGGGGGTGGGAGAGAGAAGAGGGAGAGACAGAGACCTCAATGTGAGAGAGACACTTGGATTGGCTGTTTAACACACTGGGGCTGAGGATCAACTTGCAACCCAAGTACATGTCCTTGACCAGGAATCAAACCCTTTGGTGCCCTGACTGATGCTCTAACCATTGAGCAACACCATCCAGGTCTCATGAGGCTTAAAAAAATTAATGGCCATTAGAGACGGTTCTAAGACCATGTTTCATTGGTGACTGAGTTGATAGTATGGTGTTCAGAAATGCCATGAGCTGAGATCAGAGTTCATTAAAGCACCAGCAAGTTCTACAAGTGCTTGTCTGGAATGAAGATCCAAACTTCTCAGGAACATCTAACAAATGATCCTGAGGCTATCAATTCAGTGCATTTGAGCTTAATACATGTTAATTATGCTAATTGACTGGGCTGGTCTTATTCTGAAATCAAATATTAAAATATGATTTCTTATAAGCAATTACTTTCTGCATGGAGATGTCTGGGCCCGGGCGTCACTTGGACAAAACCTGCTCTCAAGAATGCATGTTTTAGAGACGTAGTACAATCACTGCTGGAAGGAAATTCTCAAGCTGTAATTAGTGCTTTGATGTCTGAGAATCACAGTGATGTGGGTTATAGAAGATAGCCCACTTCAAATACTGACATTATTCTGGTGAAACCTTAAAACGAAATGCTCCTGACAATCCTCTTAGGGGGCACACAGCAATTACATTTGCGATGCATTAGCATGCTCTCCACTCCTTCTTACTCAGCTGCTGCCTAGCAGGTGACAGGCGGGAGTGCAGGGGAAATGTGGAGAGAAAAGGGCATCTGAACTAACGAGAAACTCGAGAAACTCGGGAGAATAAAGCCATCTCCCGGCTGCACCAAGGACAGAACTGGGCTCCAAGCCTGGGGACGTGGATGAGCACATCCCCCGCAAACATTTAGATGCCGACTCCTCCGAAGACATTCCTCCTTTTCCTTTGAGATTATTTAAATTCATCTGAATGTTCTTGTGTAACCCATGTGCTACCAGGCACATGGTATCTCTTCATCAGCTGAATTTAGTTATGTTTTCCATTTCTTAGAGTTTTCTATCACTATTCTTTTCTGGGTGTGTGTGTGTGTGAAATTCCATTGTATTCATTCTATGCTTTTCTCTCTTACAGAGGAAGGTGGGACTAAATTATGCAGGTGTCACTTCAACAGCTCTTGACCTTTGACATTCACTAACTCAGTTACAAAGAGGGGATCTGTTGGCAGAAGCACATTGTCTCTGGAAATCGTTTCTAATAATGATAAAGTTGGATTTTTCAGAAACAGCAATGAAAAGAAATGTCTTCTGGGTGTTGGGGAGTGGGTGGAGGGATTGAACAAAAAAGCAAAGAGGGAGAGAGAGGGAGGACATGGATGACTGGCGATGTTGTGTGGGGATGGTGGTGGTGGGGAGGGGAAGTGTGGAAGTGGAAGAGGCCAGAGAGGGAATAAATGGTGATGAAAAAATAAGAAAAGATGTTATTTGAAATAAAAAAGGGTTGTCATGTGAATATGCTAGTCTACTACACTATTTTGCAACAACATAAAGTATTAAATTTTTCTTTGCATAAATTTATTTCAGCCTCTGAACTACTGGGGGATACATACATAGGTTGAAATTGTCATTCTCATCCCTAAAATCTAGTCTGAAAACTGCAGACTTATTATGGTTGCTGGTGAATATAGTTCAGTTGTGCTTCCAATACAAAGGGGAAGATATGGTCCCTCAGATGCTTCCAAAACGCATTTGGCATCATACAGAAACATATGTGACAACACATTCTCCATTTTTTCCTGAATGCTCCCAGTGGTCAGTTGTAAGACAGAATGCCTGGTGTCCATTTCTGCAGCCTTGGACACGGTGTGACGTTTTAGGACTAAGAAAACAGACTCTGAAAGTAATAAGACCTTTCAGAAAAATGGACTTAGCTGTCAGTCTCCCCACAGAGCTGGGCGCTGGGATTACCTCGTTAGAAATGTAGGTCTGGGTTTTCCTCTCAGAGTTTTTGTAAATATAAGCTACGTGTCCCAGCTATTTGCTACTGGAGAGCTGGGCACTAATGCATGGTTGAGTTTCCATGGTTGAGTTTCAACTTGATATGAACGGAACTCTTCCTACCAAGTTTTATTCAACTTTTGCATTTGAACTTGAAGCAGCAGAAGTAGAAAATGACCTAAGTCCTATGTACAAAATGACTAAACTGAAATGTAGTACAGAAGCATAATTTCTTTCTGTGTATGCCCTACTTCTGCTAAAACTTTTTAAATTTATTGGGGTGACTTTTTTTTAGACTTTGGAAAGTCCGATTAAATTGTAGTAAATACCACAAGGTGAGTTTCAGCTTTTAAGTTTTTTCCTTAATTCCTCTCCAAACCATTGCAGAAAATTCCAGCCCAGTTCAGCGCCTGGTTATTTCAGCCTGCTTCCTGGGGAGCAGAGGAATGGGGGCATCAGGGAAAGGTGCAAGAGGGTGCTGACCTCTTACACAGCAAGGGCAGCATAATGCAGGGCAGGCTAGGAAAAGTGTGTTAACAAATGTTGGCATTTCCAGATAATGTCAATTGGAATGATTCAGTAAAAAGTTATTTCCTTCCTTTGTCCTTGCTTGTACTGTAATTCCTGCTCCAGGAGGCCTCTAAAGATGTTCTACCCAAGAGAAAAAAATTCTTCGAGGACTAAGATTGCATGAGAGGTAAGCATGAACGCATCAGGGCCTGGGCGGCTGAACTTAGGGTTGAGCTAAATGGTTTTCCCAGGGGGCTGAGACCTGTCAGGCTCACAGGGAGAGGGGACTGCTGCCAGAGCATGTGCTGGGAGTCCCCTTGATTTGCTCTCCATGTTCCATCTGTATCTATAAAAGCCCAGCAACCCTTACTGTGGGATGACTAGAATGATTGGTTGCTATGATGCGCACTGACTACCAGGGGCAGATGCTCAATGCAGGAGTTGCCCCCTTGTGGTCAGTGTGCTCCCACAGGGGGAGCGCTGCTCAGCCAGAAGCCCTGAGCCAGGCTCATGGCTGGTGAGTGCAGCGGTGGTGGAGGGAGCCTCTCCTGCCTCTGCGGCAGCGCTAAGGATGTCGGACTGACAGTTTCACAATTCACAGGGGATATATTTTTGTTAATGTGCATTTCCTGAAAGTCGGGGTAGTAAACATTCGACTGTCAGGCGACATAGTTTCAGGCATGGTGGCCGTCTGCTGTACGCACCTGGTTTATCATTGCTGCCTCGTCCCAAAGGCTCTGTCCTGAGCTGAACACCTGTCTGGGCTCACTCTGACCTCTAGCTGGCAGCTGGACATCCCCTGAGGGCTTCTGGACTGCGAGAGAGCGCAGGCTGGGCTGAGTGCACGAATGTGCACTGGGCCTCTAGTAATTAACATAAGAAAGAATGGGGCCCTTACATATAGAATGGTGTTCAGAATGCAAAGCGTGAATGCTTTGAGGCTAATCTGGAAACTGGAGCGGATCATCACATGAATTTGAACATTACAATTATACCCGCCAGATGCTACAAAGGAATGGAGCCTGGATGTGGATGGGTAGGCCTTTGGTATACAAGTGTGTTTCTTCCCACAACCCCCTTTCTCTGCTCTTCCTCTAAAACCAACTCACTATTTTCACACTGGAGGGCAACAGCCTACTAGTCTGGGGGAAGGGACAGAGGCTATCTACATCACAGCAAAGTATTTTATTAAATTTCTCACGACATTTTTGGGCTCATGACAGTAAGAGTAACATGATAAAGGTGGACTTACAATGAGATGAGCTTGGGTGGAATTTGATCAGAGTGAAAATTGGCTTCAGGGGAGAATTTTAGTGGTCTGGTTTTAGGCTGACATTTATTTACTAATTTGGATAAGGACAATAGCAGCACATTGACCAGCATGTCATATGGCACTTTGTAGAAAGGGGTGGTTATACATTTGATAAAAGAGTCATGAGCCAAAGAGACTTTGAGAGGTTGAAATGATAGCCTAACTAGAAAAGTTTAGGAGAAATAAATACCGAATTTTTGTAACTGAAAATACCACTCACCCCCTCCCATTCCCAAATCACCTTCAACATCAAGTTGTGTAGAACATATCTCATAACAGTATGCACCCTCTTCCCTGTCTTCCCTAAATACTGCATCCCAGATAGGACTAGGGTATTTTAATTGTAAGCAAGTTAGGAGTTCAGAGTGAGATGTGATTGAGTCAAGAGAAGGATGAAGTCTAGATTCTAACCTCAGAGGTGGCTTCTGAGACTGTCCCTAGAGGTCAGAATGAGCCCAGACAGGTGTTCAGCTCAGGACAGAGCCTTTGGGACGAGGCAGCAATGATAAACCAGGGTGCGTACAGCAGATGGCCATCATGCCTGAAACTATGTCGCCTAACAGTTGAAGGCACTGCGCATTTTTACTACCCCAGCTTTCAGAAAATGCACATTAACAAAAAGCTATCCCCTGTGAATTGTTAAGAGCTCCTCCCGATGGCACCAGGCTGAACCTATCCACAGCACAGAAGAAAAGGAGAGCAAAGCTGATCCCACCACTGCACCTGCATCTGTCTCTAAGTCACCTAAACCCAGTGGCTGGTGTGGCTTGGATCAGGTTTAGAGGCTGTGGATTTTCACTCTCCTTTTCCTAAAGGACGAGGGACTCTTTGGGCAATACTGTGCGGGGACCTTCATTTTCAGCTCTGACTGTGCGGCTGCATGCTTATTTTCCCAGCTGGGCATGCGCTCAGTCCTGTTATTATCTCTACCCTTCTAGCTGCCTGTACATGTCCACCGCACATCAATTTCCACTTCAGAAGGTGCAAATTACAGTGGCGGCAGCCCTTGGAGAAAATGCAGTTTTGAGAATGAGCTGGTAGTCATTTTCTCGGGGTGTCCTGCCGCGTGCTTTGTTTCAGAGAGTACTGGTGCTTAGAATATTTTATGGGGCAACAGCATGGATCTCTCTTATAAAATATGTTACTGTGAATCCTAGGCTTTGTGGGGAAAGGAATCTGCCTGGAAAAGATGTTTTCCTGGATAACTGAGGATTTCACTCTGTTGGCACAAGCACATTTTGGCGTTTCTCACTCAGTATCCATCTAGAGGGCTTTCTTCTGGAGACCCAACAGGAGGCCATGTTCTGACTTTCACAGGCCCCACTTTTGCCTTTGAGGGCCCTTTCCTCCATAGCAAACAAGCATGATATTTTTGGACTGTGTTGGTGTAAAGATGAAGATGTTAATATATTTCTGTATAATACATTTCTTCTACTGAAAAATCCATTCGTTTCCTTCTGGTTTTAAAAGACACTGACACATGTTCATGGGTCTCAAAATGATTGGGGCCCAACGGTCTGTGGCTACTGAGTCTCACGGATATGTCAGCCTGTGCAGAAGACATGTGGTGACTATTCTTGATGGCTTAGGGCTTGACTGGGAGCATGATTTTATTTTGCCATGGAGACAGCTGCCCAGTAGCCCTGGATTTTGCCTTTTTGAATAGGGTCTGACTCTACCTTTCTTTGCCTCTTGTCTTCTAAAGGCAGAGTAAAAGCTGGGCCCCTGTCCTGGATAGCCTGGCCTCCTTCCTGCAAGAGTAACCAGAAACCACAAACCCTTGATGTTCTTTCTTTCCTGAAAGTCATATTTGCTCCACCAGCATTTCAAAACGTGTGAGCAATTTTAAAATGAAAGAGTCATCCTCTTCAGAAGATGACATTTCTTCAGCAATGATGCTATTGGCCAGGGGTCCTCAAACTTTTTAAACAGGGGGCCAGTTCACTGTCCCTCAGACCGTTAGAGGGCCAGACTATAGTAAAAAAAAAAAAACACCTATGAACAAATTCTATGCACACTGCACATATCTTATTTTAAGCAGGACAGGCAGCGGCGGCAAAAACACCCGGCATGTGGCCCGCGGGCTGTAGTTTGAGGATGCCTGCTATTGACTGTTTGCACAATTTCTCAATGTTTGGTTTTGGGCAAGATTCCATGGGGGAAAATGTGCTTTTCATTTTATAGTAAGATTGAGATGAAAGATCAGTTTTTTCATGAAGTCGTTCATTCATTCATGGATTTATTATGTATTGAATGCTAAGTGATGGGAATTCAGTATTGGAAAAGAGTTCCTTCCTTGAAGGATTATAATTTAATCTTACATAATATTGTATATTCTGACAATATGCTTGGCAGTACTATTATTTGTTGTGTGAATTACTGAGTGAATACGTGAAAGATGAAAGGCCTACTTCGTTAGAGTGAGATAAAGAAAACTACCTTAATAATAAGCAAAACATCATACCTTTCCTTACAGAAAGCCTATTGCTCAGAAATGCTATTCCACTACGAAAATTAAAGCAGGGAAGGGATAGAGTGAGAAAGAGAGAAATGTTATTTTAGACACCACAATCAGGGAAGGCCGCTGCTGAGATTACATCTGAGTTCTGAATCAACTTCAGGGCGGCCACGCACTCATCTAGGGCACAAGCATTTGAGGCCTGAGGAACAGTAACTGCAAAGATCCCCAGGCATGTGTGTCCTGGCTTCTCCTTAAAGGTGGAATCTAGGTGTTGGAGTGAGGGTGGGTCCTGCTGGGCCGGGTGTAGATGGATTGACTTTCAAGCTTCCTGTTAGCAGCTGTGCATTCAATCTAGCATGTGAGCATGAAGGGTCCTCCTGGTGAGACAGCCTGCCGTCTGCTGGGTGGGGTGAGGCAGCTCTGTGGCCCTGCAGCCTGCACACAGCCGGAATGCTGGAAGGACAGGCGGGCAGATAGAGGCCTGGGACTAGACATGTTAAGACTGGAGGGAAATGGTGGGGCCATGACCTTTAGTAACCCACAGATGACAATCCCCTAAAATTTAGCACCTCGGCAAACACATAGGTGAATAGAACATACACAAAGAACAAATGTCACATATAAGTCGCTCTTGATAGAAAATTGGAATTTCCAGATCTTCCAATAAAAAGATAAAACAGCCCTGGCTTGTGTTTCTCAGTGGTCAAAGTGTCAATCTATTCTAGGTCAAGGGCACATACCTGGGTTGCAGGTTCAATCCCCAGCCCCAGCTGGGTGCATGTGGGAGGCAATCAGTCGATACGTGTCTCTAACACAGATGTTTCTCTCTCTCTTCCCCTCCCTCCCTCCCACTCTCTAAAAAAAATAAAAAAATAAAAAATATCCTTGGGTGAGGATGAACAAGCAAACAAACAAAAAAGACAAAACACTGTCTTCAAATTTAGCGCAGCAAGTGCATCTAAATTGAAGCATCACTGCTTACATTTCAGAAAGGAGGCTTTGTCCCTGTTCCCATGGTAGGGAGAATTCCTCCTTCCGAACCAATAGGCTGACACAGGGAAACCATACTAATAATAGAGCTGACATCTCGAGCATGTATTTCATGCCCTGCGCTGAGCAATTCACACGCACTACACTCTTTAATTCTTGTAGCTCCTCTGTGAAATAGGTGCTATTATTATCTTCCTTTTCATTTTACAGAGGAAACAGGCCAGGAGAAGATAAATATATTAACCCTTCCTTTACCCTGGTCTTAACTGCTCTTCCCTAATGCATTCCTCATCATTGCAAGCAGAATATCCGAAAGCTGACGCCTAGACATATATTATAAGGAAGGTTGGTTCTATTTCCAGAAACTGAAACGAAAGTGCACAGCCCTAGTTGTGGTTTCTCAAGGTGCAGTCTGGACACCCTAGCAAGTGGATGAGACACCCCCAGGTTCCCAGTGTTGGAGGGGACAGGCCAGTCACTCCCTATCAGCCAATAGCAGTCCCTTCTCAGGCATTCAACCTCCAAGTTCTCAAAAACTCCCCTCCCTCCTGTTTTCACGTCAGCCTGCCTCTGGTCACGTCTGTGTTTTCATGCCACTTGCTTTCTTCTTCCCATTTCATTCTCATCTTGTCCTCTGGGGAATATTTCTGAAACTCAGAGGGGTCCTCTCGTTCCCCTTCAACAGCTGACAATACTGGAAAGAACGTGCTCCTGGAAATGACCAACAAGACCCTCCAGGCTCTGATCCTGCCTGTCTTCTCAGCCTCCAAGTGTGCTGGTCCACTCCCACCCTCCGGCGGTCCAGCCACCTTGAACTACCTCCAGACTGAGTCAGGCGCTCCCTGTTGGTTTCCCCAGAGAAGTCAGGGCTTGTGACATTTATGTGACCACAGGTTTTTCTCCTCAACGAGACTGGAAGCTCCTTCTCAAAGAAGGCACATGTCTCCCTCACATAGCAGGGTGCCTGGGACCTGGGTCTTACAGGTCGTGAACGAAATGTATTTTCCTATGATACAGCTTCCTGCTTGTCCAATTACCTGTGAATTTTCTACATGCAAACATCCACATACTAACTCTAAAGCAACTGTTTTGATTCCATACGCATACATTTAATCACACTTCCTACATGTGATACTAGTGTTTAGTTAAAATCAGGAATATTTACAAACACTTTCCAGATAAAGGTCCCGTGCTGGGCGATGTGACAGAAATAGGTGCAATCCCCTGCAGGCATCTCACTGTCAAGATTAAACATCAGCCAGGGCCCTGATGCACATTGAGGGTAGAGAGCTAGAGGTCTGGACTGGGGCAAAGAGGATCAAGGGAAGTGACACAGAAATGGTCACTGACCCAGGGCACACAATTTGGAAAGGAAGGAGGAGGGAGAGGGAAGGACAGGTATATCCCACAACAAGGAAACAAACAGGGCACGTGTGAACCTGCACAGTGCCTCAAAGGGGCGCTGCCGGAAGCTGGGAAGCCATCCTGGGGTGAACTTTCAGGGCCTCAAGTTTCCTGTCAGTTTGTATTGGATGCACTGGGGCATCTCTGAAGACTCTTTTTAGAATTGTGCTAAAACACAGAAAATCTATGAGCATGGGAAAACTTAATCAGAGATGTGTCAGGTCGATTTGAGGGAGACAGACATAGAAAGTGGGGAGTCAGGGGAGACAGAATAACAGCCATCCTGAGTGAGGGGGTGAGGGTCTGATGGGGCAGGACGGCAGAGGGGATGGAGAAAGGTGGTAACCTGAAAAGGCTTCATTTATAAATGAACACCCTCCTAAAACTCTGCTTTCTACCTGCGATGGTTTGGCACACACGAAGAAATGTTGATAAATGTCAAGAAAGTTAATCTAGTGAAGGATACTGACTGTTTAATAAGCAATAAACACAAGCTCTATTATTTGAATGGCCAAATAGTCACCTCTTGGATCACACTCATTGGCACATGAGCAGCAGGGAGCCACAGCTCCCTGTGTGTTATTCATCTTGTGAGGGGACTCTCAGTGAGGGTTACTATCTGTCAGTTCAGGGCTAAGAAAGCTTGGTCCCTCTGTGTACACATGGTACATTTTCATATGACACAATGCTTTTAACTTTTATCATCTCTGGCTGATTTTATAAGGCTGAGTGGAAAAGTCATGTGTCAAGTAAAATGGTAAAAAGCGCACACTGGGGAAAATCAATGCCGTGTTTTAAATGGGAAATTTTTTTAAAAGCCTAAGTGTGTATACTGACAAAATGCCAGTGTCATTATAAGCTGTGTGTGCACGTGGCCACGTGCACGTAACTACCCCTTCAAAATGAAATGAGTGGTAGTATTAATAGTTCCACTTGGTAGATGCGGAAACCAAGGCTTAGTTCTGTTAAGTAACTTACTGATGGCTGAGCCAGGGCTACTGATGCCCATCCTTGCTTCTCAGACACCAAAGTTCCCACAGCGACAGAAATGGATGCTCACTCATGTCTGATGTGGCACATGGCATGGCTCTCCTTAGTGGTACAGACAGTCCTTTGCTGGGTTCTGTTCCCTCTCACTGTACAGTCTATCACTTTGTTTTCAAATTATGTAAAATGTTCCTGGAGAAAAAGTAACCTGGCTCCAGAGAAGCCTATGCTGATTATGGCACAAGGGAGCACCAAATGGCAGTGTTCACGCGTGGGAACTGTGTCCAGGCGTATTCCTTATCCCACCTCCTTATTTAGAAGCCGTGAATAACGGGGCATTTTGTAAACAGAAGCAGACAGCAGGCTGGCTTCTCAGGACAGGAAGGATCCTGGGTGGGCCCCTATGCAATCACAGACACTAGACTACATAAAGTCAACTTGGCAAACTATTAGCACTTAGGAGAGCGAAAAAGCCGCCAACTGAAACAAAGTTGTAATTACCTCTGATTGTTATTTACACGGAAGGACTACCGGAGGATCAGGGCAATGAGTGTCCTCAAAGAGCAGCGGGGTTGGTGAATAAGGAAAGTGGGTTTTCTTTATTCTAAGTCAGAGTCCTCATTAGTAACCCTCAGGAGAACACTTGCTAAACTCCTCGCCTTCAGTATGTGCATAGGTGCTGACTACTTTAAACACACTTCACTTAAGGCCCAGCTTTCTTCTGATTTGAGGTTTTGCTTGTTTTGTCAGTAATGACACTCCTTTCCTCCACCTCAAGGGGGTCTGAGCCCCGCATGGTGGCTGGAGCTGGGGCACCGCGCGGCGTGGAGGCTGGGAGCTTGCCTACATGTATCCACAGGCAGTCCAAGACAAGAATGTGAATTTCTCACCCTCCGGCGGCGCTGAGGATTCTGGGGGCGCCAGGGAGAACGGGAGCCCAGGGGCACTGGAGGAAGTTGAGCTTTGATCAGAACTTGTGTTTCTGACTGGAGAGGTGGTCAGGGACAGTTCTCCCAGGGAAGGGAGGCATCTTAGGAAACCCCTCACCTGCCCTGTCCTAGAGTCAAACTCTAGGGGCTTTGGGGCTGGGAGTAGAGGGAGGTGCAGTCAGTCTCCGGAAGTTCTGGGAGGCTCTGCTGCCACACTCAGCGCCCTGGATGGGACCAGCACTCTAGGGGCCGCCCAAGCCCAAGTTAATGCGCCAAGGCTGCTTCGGAAATGCGTCTAAATCACCACGGTTGGCCATGTCAATGAATTTCTAAGGAAGCAGTTCAAAGAACTAAAGATTGCCTTGGTTATCAAAAAGAACCAGGGAAATGTGCCCGGAAAGAAATATTTGGAACTAAGATTTGCTTCAAAATATTGGAGGCTACTATTTGGTTGACAGACTTCAAACCATATTACTTTTTTCAGTTTATCAAAGCATTCAACAGACTCCTTGATTACTCCTGGACACCCACTACGGCTGGCAAAACTGAGTTTATTTCCGGGGGTTATCTGAGTTTTCAAATTGTACAAGCCAGCTATGTGCTGCACAAGTTGCTTATTTTGAGATGTGCATTTGTTTTATCTCAAAATAACATAAATTTAGGGCTAAAAGTTACTCTCCTGGCTAAACTGTAGTTCTAATACAGGAAACTTTTGACAATAGCTGTGCTTACTCTGCTTGTATTCAAACTAAAATCCTTGGAAATAAAAATACCAGAAGTTGGAGACAGAATCAAATACATTAAGGGAATATAAAATTATTTTTGGTTTGCCTTTTACTTTTTGAATTAAGCTTATTCATATCTAACTGGTATACAATAAGTGCACCTATTTTAAGTGTATGGGAAGTTATGATGGACTTTGCCAAATAGATACAGCAATGTAACTACATACAGCGATGTTCCAATCAAGACACTGAAACATTGCCCTGGCTGGTGTGTCCAGTGGTTTGAGCATTGGCTCACACACTGAAGGATCATGGGTTCAATTCCCAGTCAAGGGCACATGCCTGGGTTGCAGGTTCAATCCTGGCTTGTGTGGGGGAGGCAACCAATTGATGTGTCTCTCTCACATCCATGTTTCTCTCTCTCTCCTTTCCTCCCTCCCCCTTCCATCGAAACATTTAAGTTGCAAGTTTACACAAATTCCTGTTTTGCTTTTGGATACTTGTGTGTTTGCATGTTTGTGTGGAATTCATCCCTGAAAAATTACTTAAAATAACTTTCACCCTGGTAGAAAACTTTTAAGAATAATTTTATTTGAGAGTCTAATAGTCCTGCCACTCATGTAAGAAAATTTATAAAACAATATAGCCTTTGTGCTTAAAAGCTTATTAGATGATGCTGATTCATAGGAGAGTTTTTGCCACTGTAAGGTGTTTTTTTTTTTTTCTTTTAAGCTTCCTTCAGAGACAAAAGGGAGTGTTTTACAGATGATGCTGCTGGCCTTAATTTTCAGGTTCTGAGGGGTATAAATCATTCCAGAATCCAAAGTTTTGCATAACCAAATACGAACCCGTGACTATACAAAAGTGTATTTGTTGCATCTTTTTTGTGTGTGTGGCATCTTTAATAAAATCCTGATCGGCTCCTCTCTTGCATTTGGTTTCTTCCCATCTCCCACCCACAGCATTCTCTGAGCAGATCGCTTCAGGGGGGCATTCCCAGGGGGAACACTGAATTAATAAAGGACCTGAAAATGGTCCTCCGAACAATAGCTGGGTGCCTGGCCTGCAGACCTTGGGTCTTGGAGAAGGTACTCAGGGTTCTCCTTGGAGACCTTTATTGCCATTTGCTTTCACAATTAGCAGTATTGTTTCTAGACCACATTTCAGCAAAATTGAGTTATAATCCCTCGAATTAACTTTGTTTACTCTTGGAATTTGGCCAGTCCTGCTCTAAGGGTAACTGATCAATGGCCTGAGATATAGGGCTGTGGAGACAGGTAAAGAAGGGGCCTGTTCAAAGGGAGATGTAGGTGAGGAGGCCAAAACCTTAATTAGTCGTGTGAGATTCAGGACAAGGCCTAAGATCAAGGGTGCCACTCACACATGCTGCCTCCCATAGACCAGTATCTGGCATGTGGGGGGGAACTCGGTATTTAGGCAACAAATGAACAGAGTAGCCACAAGCAGTGGTATCCAGATTTCTAGTTTTTGTTACTTTTTTTTCCTTTCAATTCTTGGATCTATAAAAGGGCTGGGGACATTTCGATGAGAGTTCAGAGGTGAAAGGACTCTTCCTGAATTACCAGGCGAACCAGCTGAAGAATGAGGATTGGAATTTACAGCATGTGCTGTTCACAGGGAGATTCTATAGGACAGCTTGCTTCCTGAGGCCAGTTTACCAAAACTGCAGAACATGTTACTGGGACAAGAGCTCCAGCAAGAGATGGACTTGCCCTGTTGCCCACTATGCCTCTAATAGTTCATGACATCACTAGGAAATGTTGCTTCTGAAAATAGGACAACCTCTGAAAAGAATTTAGCTGAAGTGCATTTGTGGTTACAATCACCTACTGTCAGAGACAGTGTATCGATTCCAAAAGAGTAGAGGACTGGTTGAAAGGAACCACAAATTGACTGACTAGCTGGATGGATATTACCCACTGTCTACTAAAGACAGCCTCAAAACATCATTGCCTCGATATCAAGGAGCTAATATTCACTTATCCCTTTTTATGCAAATCTCATAATTATGCAAGAAGGAGAAGTAGGAGCAGTCGTTTTTTCTGAGATTAGAGAGCTGAATCGAAGTCCAAGACCTGCCATGGATGGCTCTGTGGCCTTAGAAAAAAAAGTACCTTAATCTCTTAGAGCCTCAGTTTCAACACATGAATTAAGAATTTGGGCCTTTCCCACTTTCCCTGAATCAAATCCATCAGCTGGTAGTATCTGCTGTACCTTCAAAGTACACAAGGAAACTGCTCACTTTTGTCTATCTCCATGAATTATCATCTAGTTCAAGCCACCATATCTTCTAACTGGAATTAAAAGGAAACTATGAAATTTCTGTTTGAAAACTGTTAAGAGTTCTAAAGAAGTGTTGAAAAGAGAAAGAGAAACTGCCTAAGAAAAACATACCCACGTTGCATTTTTCAGTCGTTCTTTCCATTTTTTCCCAAGGTAAAATACACTCACTAGATCCTCAGAGATGAGGTTGTACTCTGGTCATTTAGGGAAGACATAGGCACACTCACCACTGTAAACGGTGAAGGAATCCATGCACAGATGCAGGGAGTCACAATGCCCAGTGGAGAATAATAGCAGAGTTCAGAGGCTCTCAAAGAACAAAGGTGTCAAACTCCATCCCACAGAGAGCAGGGTGAAGGAGAAGGGAAACAGCCCACTAGGATGGGAAGAGTCAGGGACTGAACAAGAACACACACCTCCAAGCCCAGTAGAGACAAAGCTCTCTCATACAGAGGAAGCCAACTATGCACAGCGTTATTTTCCCAGATGTCAGACCAGGTAGAAAAAGAATCAGTGGGAATAGAACAAAGACACTGAAGTTAGAATGAATGGGTAATGTTAGAGTTAGTTAACAAAGACCGGTTGGCCAAGCTCTTACAGCTTCCCTCTTGGGTCCCATGCCTAGCTTCTCTTTAAATATCTGTAGTGACAGCTGGCTTGATACTAGGATACAGGATGTGGGCTGGTCATCCCCTTTCCCTGAATGAAAACCTGCCCCCAGAATCCTGTAGTTCTAACCTAGCCCTCAACACACACAAGCTCTCCATCCCCATGTGAGCACTCCTCAGGGAGTTAAAGACAGTCCGCCCCCGCCCCCAACGCCCCTCTCCGTGGGGCTGGATACCCCCAATCCCCACTGCTATTTGCTGAGTGAGTTACCTTCCACTGGCCACTTTCTGCTTTGGAAATGTCCACTTCATGACATTGAACTCCTAACTAGATGACCATCCAAAAACGCCTAGAGACAGCTCAACTACCTGGACACTGTGTATCTATGCTGGCAGCTCTATGATTGTCTTCTCCTGGCTAAACCCCTGCATGCACAGAGCTGCCCTCCTTGTCTCCTTTATCTTGAATTACTGTAATTAATTTTTTTGAACCTAAATGCTTGCATTTAACCTTTATTCTTTTGCTTCTGGCTCTGATTTACATCCTCTGAAAATAATGATAACTTACATTGAATTATTCTTTTCCAATAATCAAAGTGCTATAGAATATGCTATAATAATGAATTTTGATTCTGTTATTTACCTTATCAATTATCCTTCTCCTAACTTTCCATCACCTGGAAGTTTGATTGGCAGAAATAGAAACAGTTATTGCTGATAAACAATGTGGAGCAGAAAGGAACAAAGGCACAGTCCTGTGAAATGCCTCCCCTTCTTCACACCACCGTCTAAGGAGATAGACAATGGGCAACTAAGTACAAGATACAAGATAGGCAATGGGCAACTAAGTACAATGGGCAACTAAGTATAAGATAATTGCAAAGAATGAAAGGTGCACAGGAGAGAAATAAACCAATATAAGGAGATAAGAAACGACTGAGCGAGGTTTGATAGACAGGGTGGTCAAAGGATTCTTAGCAGAAATCTGAATGAGTGGGGAGCATCGTGCTTCCTGATTTGTTCCAAAGAGAATTTCAGGCAGTCAGTTTTTGACTTGGTTTTGATCTCCTTGCTAGCAATGAACTCATAATCTCCTTCTGAGTCATAATCACTGAATAAGCACCTAATACAATGCTTGGCACATAATGTACCTTTTATGAGTATTTGTTGAGTAAGTGAAAAAATATACCATGACAGGTTGTGTCAAATGTTTTGCTGAAATGAAGAAACACTAAGTCAAGACCATTAGACAGGGCTCTATGATGTTAGCCCTGGGACATCGGTCAGCCACGGCACTCCAGGGGTATAATTAGATTGTAATCGATCGGCAGCAACTCCAGACCGATCAGAATACACCCCTGAGTTAGTTTCAAATATCCTTTCTACTAATCTCACAAAAAAAAGATACATTGTTAGCTTGGTATGGCTTGATTCTGAATAACTCATTTTGGGTTATACAAATTCTATTATTCTTTAAATTCTGACATGTCACTTATTTAGGAATCTGCTCCAGAATTTTGCCAGTCACCATTTTACCAGTTTACACTTTTTGGAAACTTTTGAAAGTGGGCATATCCTTGTCTCCATTTTCAGCACCGCCCCAGATTGACAAAGTTTCTCCACAATTATTGATTGATCTACAAATGTTTTTAGCACCTGAGGTGGTGGTCTACTCCTAGGGAAATGAACTGATCGATAAAGCAACTACTGTATTATGTACAAGGAAATAATCAAACAGAAGAGTCAGAGATGGAGAAGAGCAAGGACAGAAAGAGAAATAGGACTGGGTTCCTGTACTGTAGATAGGCAGACTAGACATAGAGACATAAATAAAATACTTCAACATATACGGAAATAAACTAGAGTTGGAGAAGTTCACGTACCAAATGCTCAGTTGGTGCAGGGGAGGGGCTGGCCACTTTCGCCCTTAAGGGTGAAGTCACCCAGCACTGAGGAATAGAGGTGCAGGACAACTGAGTAAACAGGTGCTTAAACCTGGGGCCCCTGTGGGTCCTCAAGCTGGGAGTGACTTGGCCAGCTTCATGTTTTAGAAATCTTTAGCTTTCTGGAGAATTAACTGGAGATGAAAGTGGGTGGGGCTGGAGCCTGGGACTCTCTCACCCTCTCCTTTTCCAGATGGATTTTTCCTCTCCACCTGTGAGAACACTTTTTTGTTTTAAGGTAAATTTTCCATTGGAAAGAAATTCAGTTTGGTGTCTTCTGAGCAGATTTACTTTGGTGAGGTTTAGGATTAGTATTTTATTTTTTGTTAATCCTTTCCCGAGGATACTTTTTTTATTGCTTTTTAGAGAGAGTAGGAGAGAGGGCAGGAGGGGGAGGAAATGAGAGTGATGGAGGATGGAGGGAGAGAGGGAGGGATGCAGGAAGGAAATAAGATATATATATATTTGTTGTCTCCTGCATGTGCCTGACTGGGCTGGGGATGGAGCCTGCAATCCAGGTACATGCCTTTGCTCTTGACTAAGAATCAAACCGGAGACCCTTTGGTGCACGGGCAGACACTAACCACTGAGCACATGGGCCAGGGCTAGCATTAACATTCTAATTGAAATAATTTTTGTTTCTAAAAGTGCTCTGCCATTGCACAACATTGATTTTGGTTTCATTTTGGTTGCGGACTTTTCCTCTGGCTGTAATTAGGGTCACGGTGAGCTTTAATTTAGTCCATATCCAAATGGCCACAATTCCAAATGAGTAAAAGATGAAGCAATAAGCTTGGCGAATGAAAGACGTAATATGACTATGATTATTTGCAAAAGCAGTGCAATGACTGAACTCCTTGTGCATGTGTCCACAGTTATACAAAGATTTTAGAACAAAAAATGATTGATGATAGAGGCTGCTTCCCAAAATCCTCAGAAGTTACACAGCCTTGCCTTAATAAGAAGGAATGAAAAAGAACATTCACAGGTTAAATCAGAATGAGAAGATATTAATAATAAGGAATTTTTTTAGAAGTTGAGATATACTGACTTTCAGACTAGCCTCTCACTCCTCACTCAACCCCTGGCATTATATAGCCACAAGTTATAGGCCAGTTTTCGGGAATACAGACTTTTAAAGTGATGAAAGTAGCTGAATGGCTGTCATTTCTGACTTTTTATTGAGGATTAAAAGTTCACACTTGCACTGTCCTTTTCAAAGCCCGGTGGGGAGCAGATTTTTGAAAACATGATAAACCAATGTAGCTGAGCAGTTTAAGGACCACTGGGAGGGCCTGTCCTGGGGGACTCAACCTTTTTCACAGACATAGCTCTAGGCTTGGTTGATTCACACAGGAGAAGAAATGAACATCATAAAACCCTCTTCATTTTCAGATTCATTGGCTGAATCTCTGTTCTCCTTTTCCTTCCACTGTAAGTGGAAGAGAAAAGATACCCTCTTTGGGGGGGTCACAGGTGGGGGCACTCTCCTCCTCTTCACTGGGAAATTAGAAACTGGGCTGAATATGGAGCATGGGTTTTGAGGAGTCAAAGATTAGTCATCACTGTACTGAGGTTTCCTATAGTTCCAGTACATTTTGTCTAAACTGTTTTTTACCCCTTCATTGGTAAAGCGACACGAGGGCCACACTAATTTATCTGAAATTTATCTTGTTCTCAGAGCTCTGCAATTATGAAGGTGAGAGCAACAGAAGATTAAATACAAACCCTGAAGAGTTAGACATGGCTCCCACTCCATGCTTGGAAGGTAATATTGGGCTAGTAGCTTCATCTTTCTGAAGCCTCAGTTTTCTGATCTGTAAGATGGGGATATTAGATAACTCTTAAGAATGAAGTGAGAATTAATTGGGACAATATTAGTTGAGGCCTTCGTACAGGTAATGGTACACAACAGACTTCTGAGAAATGGTTGCCATCATTAGTTCTGGTACTAATTTTCAGCAGCCTTGTGATTTGATTAACAGCCAGAGGCTATATACAAAAAAATTCTTCCCAATACAGTGTGAAGGACTGGGTCTATGTGGACAGATCCAATATCCATTTAAAAACAAAGGAACCCCTCCTGAATAAATTAAATGCAGTGAACTTGCAACCTGGACATTTCACGGGAGTAGGTGTAGTCTGGCAAGAGGTACTATTAGAGAGGAATTGAAGAGTTAGATTTCAATTGGCCCTCCATGGCATTTCTTCAGAATCAGAGTTAGTTGATCCTGGAAAAAGTAAAGGTGGGCCTGGAGAAGCAGCAGACTCCTTGTTCTCTCTCCCCTTCATTTGATTAAACACACAGTATACATATACATATTGTTTATTTAGTGGGGAGTCCTCTAAATAAATAATCTGAAGGGAGAGATCCACAATTCCCTTAATTCTTTGGCTTCTTAATAAAAAGAAGAGCTGCAATCATTATCTATGTAAATCAGTAGAAAATGTGGGAAGAAACGACACATATTCAGAAGGCTGTGTGCTTCTGATGTGCTAATGGCGAGGATTAGGTATCATGCAAAGAAAAAGCGAGAATCGATTCTATTCTTCACTGACTGCAAGTGGGAATCAGATCCTACTGGGAGATAAGCAAAGTCCTGAGAGCTGTCTGCCAAATATGAGGGTGGAAAATTAAAGCCCTTTTCAGGGATAACTCAATATTATGCTAATTTTTAAAAGGGGAAAACCAAACAGGCATTTTGATGCTCTTTTTACTCCTTAATAAAAAGCAAAACAGAACAGAACCAATGACTTCAAATTTAACAGAATGATATGAGGAGCGTATATCTAGTGTTTTTCTCAAATTATTAATTATTCTATTTTATTTGGGGGATAATTTATTTTGCAGGAGTATGAAAGTATGCTCCTTTTTGGTGATACTTTCCAGTGTTGGGTGTGTGTGTGTATGCTTATAGAAAGCGCTGTATATTATTATCATTTACTAGCATCTTTGTTATAAAACAAACTAATTTGCTCTAAATTAAAAAGGAAACTCTCCTCTTTAAACAAGTCTTGGAAATCCTATTAACACTTTTAACTGTTCACACCACGTAAATCTCAGCTTTGTGCGCTCTCTCTCTCTCTCTCTCTCACACACACACACACACACACATGCACACACTGCACAAAGCAATACTCTACCAGCTTTTTCTTTACCTGTTCCTCATGGTGGCCCTGTGGGGTGTAGAATTGGGGATGCTACTAAAGCAAACTCATGCACTCTAAGTGATTCAGTCCCATCCTCATCCTGCTCCCAAAAGAATACACCCTGCTCCCAAAAGAACACACCCGACCTTGCCGAGACCAGATCAGGCATCGGAAATCCCTGTACCAAACGCACTGCTTAAAGGAGAGTTAAAACCCCGCCACGGCACTCTCCTTAGCAGTTGGATCATTCACTCTTTCACACTCTTTCTTGCGCCCCTCAGACCAAGAGTGCCGCGTACCCTTCCGGGAATTCAGCCTCTCAAAGTAGTAAGCCTCCAGCTGGCAATACTTGCCTCTAGCGGTCAGCCCCCGCTCAGGTGTGCCCCCGCTTTGGTGATGCAGGTGGAGGCACTTTGGTGATGCAGGTGGAGTCAGACTTCAGGAGCCCCCAGAACTGTCCTTTGTCGGCAGCTGGAATTCCTGCCCGCCGCTCACAGCCCGGGTGTGCGGGACCAGAGCCTGGGCTACAGAACGTCAGGTGCGGGGAGGGCGGAAAACACGGAGTGGAGTTCGGGGCTGGGGGCACAGGCTGAACTGCCTGGAGGTGGCAACACATTCAAGAAAAAGCCTAAGATATGGACTGGAGTTTTTTGCTTGTTTGTTTTTTTAAATATAATTTTACTAGTAGCCTCCCACACATTGGCAATACCCACAGCACTTGAGCAGATCTGCCTCTTGTGAAAGCTGGACTTTGATTTCATAGGTACCTGGGTCAGATACGTCAGATATTGCTGATCTTCAAGGAGGGCTTTGCGAGGCTGGCCTTTGAGAGAACACTTCTTCCCCCAGTGTATTCCACAAAGATGATGCCTACTGTCATCATGAAAGGCACTCATCACGAGATGGAAAGCGTGGCTGGGTAGATGCTGCAGGCTGTACAGCCACATGGAGACTGGGTTCAGTAGGAATTATTATTATTATTATTAAAAATATGTTATGATTTCTAGAGAGAGAGGAAGGGAGAGGGAGAGATAAATATCAATCAGCTGCAAACAGCAACTTCTCCGTGTATGGGACAACACTCAACCAACTGAGCCACACTGGCCAGAGTCAGTGGGAATTGTTTTTGAGGAATGTTTGGTAACTCTTGGATCTGGAAAAAATACATCAAATGTTTGCTGGTTTTCCTTGACCTCAAGTGACCTTCTCTTGCCTCCCAGTCTTGCCCACGCCTATGTGGTGATTCCTAATAGTCAGGAAATGGCTGGAGCAAGGGTGACCTGTCCAATACTCAAGTTCTGATCCTGTGAAAGCCCCACCTGATGTGTTTTTCTTCTCTGGCTTCCTCCTCTGCTCTCCTTTGGGAAGGGCTCAATCACCCCATTATTTTCAGGAGCATCTTAATATTCTGGCATCCTAACAAATCAAGTATTTTTCTTCTGTTGATATGTTCCTTCTCAAAGAAAGGGAAGATAGCAGTGGTAGGAAACAGGTGAGAAGATGCATTTTCAGACCCAAGTGTAGCACCGAAGCCCTGGCAACATGAACCTTGTCCTGTCTCCTGGTCCAGCAAGTAGGAGCGGGCCTCAATTACTGACCATATCAGAGTTAGGAGTTTGCAAAGGGTAGTAGGTGGGGTGGGAAGGTAGGTAGGAAAATTTTGGCCTAGGGAAAGAAAATCAACTGGACCTTCATAAGGGACCTGCTAGTCTGTATTTACCAAATAAAGTGCCTGTTTCACCTGGATTTTCTAATCCATCACATATGCTGTGGGAAGTATTAAGATCCACAAAATGATAAAGGAATGTCAGATTATAAGAGGCAGAAACCAAAAAATAAAGAAGGAATGGTCAGCCACTTCAATATTTATTTAAATACATGATATTTTGAAGTGCTGTGGCCAACATATTGTATGTCTCCATTGAAGTGACAAATGTCTTTTGGGAAAAGGCAAAATGATGGGGATAGAAAACCGATCAGTGGCTCCTGGAGGTTGAGAGTAGACAGAGGGGTTGACCACAAGAGCACAAGGGAAATTTGGGACTTACATAAGGAACTGTTCTGTGTTGATTAGTGTGGTGGTTATAGAATATAGGCATTTGCCAAACTCATTGACCTCTACACTGAAAAGGGTGAATTTTATTGTGTCTAAATTAAAAAAACATGTTTTAGCCATAAAAAAGGTTAAAAAGTTCAAGGGCTTTTGCTTAAGTCCATGAGATCAGCTGCTTGTTTTTCTCCTTCATCTCAGAAGGCAGTGCGGGGAGTACTTAAGGCTTATTCACTGTGGAGCTTGGGATTTAGCAGAGGAGTGTCCTTCAAACCCAATCTGTATGGTGTGTGCTCTGCATGGGGCGGGCCAGGAGTTGGCTGAAAGTATATAAAAGCCCAGTCTTTTTTATTCTGTGCAGTGATGAGGTTTCTATGCACGAGATTAGAAAGACTTGGTGGTAAGACTTTGAGAACTGGGCAAGAAGCAGATGGGAAGGGTCAGCTCCTGGAAAAAGTATTGGAGGGAAATGCCTGCTGGTTCTGAAAAGCCCAAACAAAAGTGCATAATCTTGTAACTGGAAACAGTGGTTCCCAAACCCAGCTTCCTATCAAAATCATCTGACTCCCACTAGGTCCTGGGTGGTCCTGTGATCACTCATTAGGAAATCAGTCTTTCAGATGTTTTCTTTCTACACTATGGGGGTTCCGGTGACAAACTAGAATTCTTTGCAGAAATGTGGGCTTGGTGACCTTCAAACCTAGAGCAACATATCCTAGGAGAGAAGGAGGGTGCTTATAAGCTGCTGGTGTGGGAAAGCAGGCAGGGCATCAGGGTGAGAGGGGACTGCTTGGATTTGGGGGGGAGGCCTTTCTCTGGGGGCTGGAGCTATGCCTCCTAGGGAATCAAAAGCAAAGTAGAGGGAAGGTGAGCATAACGATATTTATCCAGCAGGGGACCTGGCCAGGCTTCGTGGGCTGTGTGGGGCTGGCCAGGCTGCAACATCAGGGAATAATTAGGGAAATTCCAGTGTCCTTCTGTGCTGGTCACCAGGACTCACCAGTAGATCCCAGGCACGGTACGTAGCATAGTTCCTGGGCCAATAAATAAAGATTTGTTGCATGAGAGAGTAAAGGACTGCTTCTTAGCTAGGCATCTTCATGACTGTTTCTTGAGCATGTGAGCCCCTACAGCCACCCTGGGAGAAATTATTACCCTGTCTGCCTGGGGCATTTTCAGTGCTCAGGGAAGTGGAGTCATATACTCAGTCCCACAGTTAGCAAATGAAATGGATGTTTTGGCAAAAGAGCCAAAGGAAGCCTGTTGGTTTCTTTCCACACCATTGAGATTCTGGTGATAAACTCGAGTGTTTTACCTTTAAAACATCTGAAAGACTGATTGCCTACTGAGCAAGTAAATTTTAAGTCAGAACCATAACTTTTAAATGTTCCTTAAGGAATGCAGGGCATTTATTTTGGATATAGGTTCTATGACATTAGATCTTCACTGATGACTCCAGACTTGAGGGATGGGTGGGGGTGGGAAAGTTGCCCACACTTTCTTGCCTCTAGTTGTTTAAATGACTTAACACTTGGTTGGAATATAGATATTATTTTTGACATTTTTCTTTTTCATCAAGCAAGCAGGAAGTGTGGGTTAGATAAGAGCCAGTCAGTATTCACTGACTCCCCATTGGATAAGTTCCTTTTAAAGGCAATGTTAACTTTTAAAAAAGAGCATTACCACTATCACTTTTTTTGTTGTTAATCTTCACTAGAGGATATTTTTCCCATTGCTTTTTGAGAGAGAGAGAGAGAGAGAGAGAGAGAGAGAGAGAGAGAGAGAGAGAGAGAAAGAAAGAGAAAGGGAGGAAGGAGGTGATGGGGAGAGACAGAGAGAAACACTGATGTGAGAGAGACACATTGACTGGTCATCTCATGCATGCTCCCCGACCTGGGGTGGGGAATGAACCCATAGCCCAGGTATGTGCCCTTAACCTGCTATCCTTTGGTGCTCTGGCCAATGCTCTAAACACCGAGCCACACCAGTCAGAGCACCACCCTCAGTTATTAAAAAAGGATGACTTTGAGGAGCCTGTCAACCTGCACATGTGTTCAGCTCTTTCTGTCCCTCCTTCTCCACTTATTTAGAGGAAACCAGATTCAACAGCATCATGTCATTTCATTAAAACCACTATCTTATTAGGAACTGAAATAGGCTATTATTTTTTAAATAAAATTACTAGAGGCATGGTGCATGGATTTGCGCACTGGTGGAACGTGGCCTGCAGGAGTAGGCCCACTGTGAGAGCAGCCAGTCATCCTGGTCAGTCTAGCAGTGCTCCCACTGTGGGAGCGCACTGACCACCAAGGGGCAGCTCCTGTGTTAACTGTCTGCTCCCTGGTGGTCAGTGTGCATTATAGCGACTGGTTGAGCGGTCATTTTGGTCGTTCTGCCATTTAGTCTTTGGGTTTTTATATATATAAATGTTTATATGCAGAGTTCATTAAATTCCAACCAAAGTCTGTGAAATAAGATGGAACTATAATCAGAGCCAATTCTGCCACTGCATTCTATTCCAATATCAATATTCTTTAAATTTATGTGGAATGAATAAAGACATCTAGTCTCATAATGAAAGGTAGTTATTTCAACCAAACAATTTTACAATGCCTGAGTGAGCAGATGCAAGTGCAGGAAGACAGGATAAATGCGCCTGGGCAATGGGGAAGGAGTTAGGTGGCCATGCTCCAGGCCTTAGTTTTGGAACCTGCATGAAAGAGAAAGGATTTTCAAGCTAAGAGAGGCTGCACACCAACTTGTAAAAGTCCTGGGGAAAAAAGGTAAAATAATTAAAGACTGTAGAGCATACCACAGTTGAATGTATCTGAGAAGCTATGGTAATGTTAAGTAAACAAACATCTATAAAGCTTAGCAAACAGTCTATAAATACAAATCTGTGTCACTGAGGGAAAGAGAAGGTCCGCTAGATGGATTAGAGAGCAGTGTTTCTTTGCACCCTTTCAGAGGCTGTTCGCTGTGGAGCAAGCTCCAGATGGACACCAGCCAGCCCTCACAGTTCTGTTCCTGGGGGGCTGCTAATATCTGCCTGATCTTCCATCTCCTGACATTATAAGCTTGGAGTGTACTGACACAGCAACTGGCCTCACTCCTTCCTGGGTTCCGGGAGCTTTCTTGTCTTTGTAGGAAGGTGTCACTAGGGCTGTATACAACAGCTGATTCAGAGATGCAGGACCAGAGCCCCTGCTATGACCACTAGTGGCAGGCAGTCCTTTTCACTGGCAGGGCTGCCCTGGCTTTCATTGTCTTGTCCCTTAGTTTACCTGTAGGCATGAGAGAGGGGACAGCTATGGAATCAGAGAAGGGTGGCTTTTTCTTTTCACCTCGAGCTGTGGGAGCCCTTTCCTTCTTGGAGGTTCCCATGGGCTCTGCTGAGTCTCGCTGCCGTGTTAATTATATTTTCCTTTGGTTGGCAGAATGTAAGTCAGCTTAGTCACACTTCTATTCCCTCCAGACACAGAGGAGACACAGTGCAGATGCAGGGCGCCCTGGCTGCTGGTGCCTCCTCCCAGTCTATGAATGGTTCCACTCCAAAGACAGATTCTAGGACAAAGGGACCCCTGTATGTACTGGATACTGGCTGGGGGTAGAGTCTCAACATCAATAAAGCGGTGTTTCTCTGGCTGTGACTTCAGGACTTCCTGGGTCCCCAGTCTCCCAAGGTCTCCCCAACAATTGCAGCACCTACGTAGCCCTTGTCCTCCCCTCTAAGCACCAAGCTCCTGCTAACCTCTCCCTCCTGGAACATCAAGGCAGTACTGACCCTTCTGGGAAGGGTGTCCACCCTGGTGCTGACTGCTGGTACTAAACATCTATCTGGGCCTGGGTGCTCTCTGTGGTCATGGGCAATCTGCTGGTGCAGCATGCGGCCCCTGCAGATGCAGCTCAGTTTTCACCATAGCTATAGGACTGTGGGCCCACCGTGCGGGCTCTCTCCGACTTGGATGGTCCCTGTCCCTGACCTTTCCAGTGTTTCTCACAAAGGTCTGTGTGGCGACCTGCTGCTCTTTCGCCGAGTTATTCACAGCAAGTCTTTGCTGTAGCTGCTCTCCCGATTGACAGGCCTCTGGATTGCCAGTCACCACAGTAAAACCCACATGGCCCTCAACCCCGAGAATGGGCTGTGCTTCAAATCGTGTCCTCTCTTCCCTTCAATGAGTTCTTTCTCAAGGGATCCCTCAAGGAAAGACTCCTTGACCCCACAACCTTCCTTTCCCCAAACCTGCCTGAATCCCAGGTCAGGTATAACTGGATCAAACTGGGATCTCTTCTGAGTAAAAGTGAAGATCATGGTCATGTTAGCGTCATTCATTTGAACGTCTTCTGAAGGTGGGTCGTTGTATACTTCATTGGGGCCATTACTGTGAACATTACAAAAACTCTGGCGAACACTTGTAGTGCTGAGGAGGCTAACTGAAGAACCCTCTTTCAAGAATGCAGATTTCCCCTGTATCTAACGACCAGAAAACCAGACAACCATGTCTGCACAGTAAGCCCTCCGAGAGCCGAGGCCTGACTGCCAGGCATCAATGGTGTTGCATGGGGGTCTTTTTCCGCGAGAGTCAATATTTTTACACTGTTTTCAATATGAATAATTTCCCTTAGTCTGGTGAACTCAGTGGCATTGTTGGACTGAATTTCTGGAATTCAGGTTGAATTCACCCAAGTAGGTAATGCTGTGTGTGGTTTTCTGACAGTGACCCTGGCAGCTTTTTCACAGTGATAGTCTGAGCTCACCTCATGCCCTCTGTTCAAATTTCCACAGCAGGAGAAGTCACCAAAGTGTTTCATAAAGTCCTCCCAGTCATGTAACTGAACCCAAAAAAGGAGTTGGTGTGATGGCCTGAACTCTAACCTCTGTGATCTGGGTCAAATGCAGGCCAAGGAGGTGCACGTTCAGTAGCATCAGCTGTGTGCCTGGGGCATAGCACACGTGTTAACTCTGAACACACACAGGTATACATACAAATACTGCTCTAGAGGGAAGACACTTGGGACTGGGGGGCGGGGTCGGGACCGGATTCTCATGAAAGACCAGGTACTTACTGTGGCTCAGCTCTCCACAGACTCTCTGTGGCTCAGGTGAGGAATCTGGAGCAAGGTCCACTCCAGTCCCAGCATTCTAACTCTTCTTGATTTTAGAGCATAACTGCATAGCTTTCTGTTTATTTTGCCCCAAGATTCTTTTATCAGATTTGGGTGGACGATAGTTCTCCGGCCACACCAGAGCTCCTGTGCCTCCAAATACAGCTGTCTGTACAGAGATGTCACTCACAGAGACATACTGAACACCCAGAAATGCACAGAAGTACAAGGTTAAGGATATTACATCCGTGTAATGGAATATTGTATACCCATTTAAACGTCAAAGGATGTAAAATAATAATACCAGGTTGGCCAGTATTCACTAATTAAACCATTTGACCAATATTTGGGGTCATTTGTCATGTGCTATATGCCCAGTTGGTCCTGGGGGCAGGAGGAACAAAGAAGACACAGCCCACGCCCATGGAGGTCCTGGATGTTCCTATGTGCTGTTCCATGTGTAAAAGCATCACCTACTTTATTTTGTTTCATTTTCTCAGCAGCCTGAAGAGGCGGGTCTATCATTATTCCTCACTTTATGGTTGAGGACACCCAGGAACAAAAAGTCAATAAGTAGAAGAGCAGGAATGTCCACCCACGTTTATCGGATTTCTATAAATACACCCTGCCTCCTCAGTGACAGTTATCATTTCCTTAAGGCTTTATATAAGCAGCACACAGCACACCGTTTTACAAGGGCGCTTTGAGGAGGTGCCTATTTCATACCTGACTTGAACCCCATTTCTTTTTCTGCAGATTTATCGTAAAACAATTATCCCGACGAATTGCTCAGCATCTATTCCCCTCCCCCCATTTCTGATATTGATTCCAGAAGCATCACTCAAAATAGGACAAACAGCCGAGAGGCAGAGAAATTGATGGCCTGGTTTAATTTTAAGTGACATGAATAATATTGCTTCTCCTTTCTTCCCCCAGAGCACATTTCAATGTCTGATTAACAATAATTGGTGTAATTTTTCTTATTTATCAGGGAGCCTTAGTCTGTTTCCGTATCCAGAACACATCAATGTATCTTGCTGTTAGCTAAGTCTAATTTATAATATATTATCATAAAGCATGAACCTTGTGGGAACCCAGAAAGGCCTTGCTCTGGATCAAGATGTTTACAAAACAAACTGAGACAACTTTCTTAGAACAGCCAGAAGCCCCTGACCTGGCAGAGCAAATACCTTTTTCTCTCTAATTGTTCTCTCTAATTGTGAGCAGAGCAGCATGTCCAAATGGTAAAATAGGAAGGTGGAACATACAAAAACTGGAATTCTGTGTCATAAGCAAACAAAAGTTACATGGCTTAAAAAATTATATATATAAATAAAGCTATGTAATAGCATTTTTAAAATAATTATAGTAACTATGATTTTTACTCAGTTGAATCAAATAGTTATAGGGTTTTTTCTTCTCTTCTAGTTTATCATGATTTTGCTGGGTAAAATGTGATCCTTTCACACACATATTGTAAAACTTAAGGCCCTGGATTTGATTGAACTACTAGAGAATTTCCCCCATTTTCCCCTTGTCCTGTCCCCAGACTTTGCTCCTGTTGCCACTTGAAGGTTTTTCACTCCTATCTCCCTTTTCTATGAGATTTCCCCTGGGCACTCTACCTAGAAACCTTGGCTACATCAAGTGGCACTGGAGAGAAAGGGGTCTGGCTAGACATCCCAGTCCTGGTCTCTAGCCCCCACACACAGTGTGCCCAGAACGAGCTGTTGTCCAGCCTCCTGCCTGAGTGATGGGGAGGAGGCTGGCGAAGGTGCCCCATTAGTCAGGTGTGCCTATAGGACCAGCCCTGTGAACACCTGTAACATTCTCATGTGCAGGGAAAGAAGGCTTTCTATTTTCACAGTTTCCTCCACTCTCACGAGTGTCAGAAGGTCACCACCTTTCATTTAATATCTTATATAATAAAGAGGTAATATACAAATTGACCGTCACTCCAACACACAAGATGACCGCCCCCATGTGGACACATGATGGCTGCCACAAGATGGCCAGCAGGGGAGGGTAGTTGTGGGCAGTCAGGCCTGCAGGGGAGGAAAGTTGGGGGGGGAATCCAGGCCTGCAGGGGAGGACAGTTTGGGGCAATCAAGCCTCCAGGGGAGGGCAGTTGGGGGGAAACCAGGCCTGAAGGGGAGAGCAGTTAGGAGCGACCAGGCTGGCAAGGGTCGGCAGTTAGGGGTGACCAGGCTGGCAGGCAGAAGCAGTTAGGGGCAATCAGGCAGGCAGGCAGGCAGGCCAGCTGTTGGGAGCCAGCAGTCCTGGATTGTGAGAGGGATATCTGACTGCCCGTTCAGGCCCGATCCCACCAGGCCTAAACAGGCAGTCAGACATCCCTTGAGGGGTCCCAGATTGGAGAGGGTATAGGCTGGACTGAGGGACACACACACAGACACACACACCCCGTGTACAAATTTCATGCACCGGGCCTCTAGTCATAAATAAAAGACTAAACTTCCCTAACAATACCAAACCACAGACCCTTCACCTGCTGCATAAAGGGACAGTGAAGGTAAAGTAATAACACAGATGACACTCACTGCTGGTACTTTGGGGATTATTTGCACCCAAATATGTGCTTTAACTATGTTTAACTTCAAAAAACAAATGATGGTGGGTTAGTTAAAATAATTATACAGTAAAGGTCAGTTAACCAATCAATGGTCCCAAGAGCCACTGTCAGACCCTTCCTTGGCCGGGGAGGAGAGAGGAGAGAGTAGAGGGGTGTGCTGTACCTGAAACTGTGGTACAAGATGGTCCCAGGATACACAGGATATGGGCCCTCAGTTCCATTTTCTCCCTCCTGGAGGAATAGGGTGGGCATGTGGTAGGATTTGCAATATTAAAAACATTTTTTAAGGGAAGGCCACAGGAAGGTGATGTTTGAATAAGAAAGTCCAGGTGTCTCCCCTGGGTGCACCAGGATACCTGTCTCCTCACCTGTCCCTTCATGGGCTATTGCCTATGTATGGCACCTATGACTCAGTACCTTCATTTGGAAGATGAATGGGACTTCAGAGATATGTAAGCCTTCCTCTTGCTTTTAGGATGGAAAGGTTGACCCCATGGACAGCAGAGAAGGGGGATGGCTACTCCAACTTTCTCCCTCTTTATAATTTTGAAGATTTATTTCACTCTCCTCTAATTTCTGGTCCATAAATGCTATTGTTTTTAGGAGTTCACATTTATATAGTAGACCCAGATGGTGACACTCCTGGTTTTAGTAAAGGGGATATAAAACAGTACACATAGAATCAAAGGAGAGGTAATTCTTCAAAAAGAGTTAGAGGTTAATGGTGATGATCCATCTGAGTAAAGAAGAGAAGCTTGAGGTAAGGGCCCAAAAGAGGGGAATTCAATTTAATTGCTCCCATATTAACTGAAAACTATGTATTAGTTCAGTAAAGTGAACAGGAGACACAGTGGGGGAATGAGGCAGGCACTTTCAAAAGAATTACCACCTTCTAGGTAATGCAAGGACATCCATGACTAGACAGCCAAGTGGTGCAGAAGCAAGATCATGATTTTCAAGGCAGCAGATGCTGAGTTTGAACCCTGACTGTCTTCATAGCTGTGTGACCTCAGACAAGTTATTTAACCTTCTGAACCTCAGTTTCCTGACTTGTAAAACGGGGATGATATGCCTGACATGACAGGGCTTTTAAGATAAGCACCAGGCATGGTAGTGATATAATGATGATGTCATTATTACCTTTAGTCAAATGAATGCCACTAACAATTGATTTATAAGATTCAGAGATGGAGGAGGTCAGAATGGTTGGGGGATGAAGACAATGGGGTTGCCATCTCCAGAAGGAAGAAGAATGTGTCCCTTTAAATATCCACTCACAAATGGAGTCCTACCCACTGGAACCAAGTCTACTTACAAGGCTTTTAAGATGACTAATGAACTTTGGAGATATTGAAAAGGTGAAGGGTTTTGATATCATGACTATCTTTTGGACTGATAATGTTATAAAAACTTCCCTTTACTTCACTTTTATGGTAAAGACATGAAAACATGATGATCTTTTCATCATAGTCATGACCTATTTTGCCAGAACAACATGTGCAAGTGCCTTAATAGAATAGAAAGGAAAGTGCTCTTCGTTAGAGTATTTTCCATGCATGGTTGCTATCTAACATATTACCAAACACAAAGCCAATGCAATCAATATGCTCCCTTGTCTATGTTGATAGCCAATTTATCAGTCTCTCCATTCACTGACAAGCAGTCTTCACTGACAAATAGTATCTTAGATAACAAATTCTTCAGGAATAGCTTATAATGCTATCGGAGCAGCATGTTATTAGAAAGTTATTGAAATAAATTCTTTACGAGGAGGGGCTATCATTCCTTTCCCAATGCCTTGATTACTGGCAACTTGGAAAATGTAGGCTGAATGGAACTGAGGTAACGGAGAGAGGTCTTTTTTGATCTGTTCTTTCGTGACCATCATTGTACTCCAGAGAAAGACAGTGATCTTTCTTTTCCCCTTTGTCCTCTTGAAATAAATCCTTCTTGTCAGATGTAGATTCAAACTCAAGAGTGGGCTGTAGAATCTTGATGAGGTTGTAACTTCTCATAGAAGGAAATAAGCAATTACCCATTCGGACCACGAGGTTCATTTGCAAAGATTAACAGTATTCCTACAGTTTACCCACCACACCATCTGCTTTGCTTAACAGTGAGCCCATATTGTACTGTATGTTTACCACCCCAACTCGAGTCTTCTTCCATCACTCATCCTCCCTCTTTTCCTACTTCTAATCACCCCAATAAATTAAATTAAGAAAATATTTTACAGCATCCATAAACTAAAAAGTGAGCCTAATTTGGATACTTTGGGGCAGGTGGGACTGTCCAGGGTCATAAGGTCCCCAACATCTAGGTAGGAACACACACCAGAGTAGGAAGTTGGTGGCCTGTTCAGATTCACCAACAATCTGACTCAGACCCCACTTGTCTTTTGTTTTCTAAGATGCCTCCCAAAGGTTGCTCTTCCCTTTCCATTTGTTTACAGCCTATCACTAGGTTTATTAGAAGAAAAATCACTTGAGCTCACAGATGGTTTATATTCATTAACACCAGCCATATTCACCTCAAAGCGTGTGAACACTCATGTTGGTTGCTAATGAAATGAGAATGGGGAGGGGGAGGAGGAAGCCATAGCAGTAGGGGAGTAGATTTCTGTGACAGTTTGAAAACTGTAATGTGAGTCAACTAGCCCAAGTATCTTTCCTTGAAATTGACTGGTCTGCAAGAAACTCTCCTGATTCTGAAAGCTGGTTGTACAAGAGATAGATTCTCAACCCCTCCCCAAAGGAGTATCCTCAAAGCAGAAGGGTCTGAATGGGACTTCAATGAAGATACCCCTGCTAGACAAGGCAGGAGTCTTGGTATCACCTTGGCTGAGGATGAATTTATAAATGAGTTCAGGGCAACCAAGACTTTTTTTTTTTTTTTTTT
>PVJC01000830.1:70732-108883 GCA_004026665.1 Murina feae | reverse complement strand
CTTGGGTTCCCAAGAAGACAGAAAACATGAGTGTCCCAAGTCTATACCTTCTACTTGTCCACATCCAACATGAAACTATTCTGTGGTTATTTTTTGTGACTGCTTGGCAGTTATCTTCTGTCCCTGGAGTTCATATAAAAAATGCCAAACCTTTTTGCCAGTCCCTGGGCCAGACCAACATTCCAGGTGAGACCTCATTTGCTCTGGAAACTGAGCACGAGTCTTCCTTCTGGAAGTGTCCCACTGGAGTCTTCCCTCACCATGCTCCACTCCCTCATCAAGGCCACAGCTGTGACATCTGGAGGAAAAGGTAGTAAGAGGTGATGGTGATGCAAGTCAATGCATCATGGTTTACCAGACCTGATTGTGCCATCAGAGATATACCTGGAGGGTTTACAAGAATGATAGAATTTTGAATTTTGTATCAGTTAGCTTTGGCTGTGTAACAAATGCTTCAAAAACTTAGTGGCTTAAAACATCAGCCATTTATTTAACTCATGATTCTGTAGAGGGGTGCTTTTGCTCTGAACCTGCTCATCTGATCTTGGTAGGATTACTTAGGCACCATGATCTAGAATGGCCTCCTTCACATGGCTGGTGGTTGGCAGGATATCACCTTGGGTGCCCAATACAATTAGGCCACAAGTCTCTCTTCTAGCGGGCCAACTCAGGCTCATTCACAAGAAGTCACAGAGAATCCAGGAGCAGCTGGAGGGGGTTTCCTTTCAAGTCTCTGCTTGTGTCACATTTACTGAGGCCCTAATGGTAAGTCACATGGACAAGCCCAGAGCTGTTGTGGGACAGGATCACTTAAGGGAGTGGGTGCAAGAGGTATGAACCAATTGTATTTACATTACAACAAATATCCAGCATGGATTTTTACTCCAGACTCACTAAATCAGACTCTGGGGGCTGAGTCTGTAGTTTTAATCCGTCACTGGGTAATTCTCACACAGCTGCTCCATAGAAAGTCAGCGGGCCACTAAGAACTATGACGAGTTGTGAACTCAGAAGCCTGCAGAGGCCAGGCATGCTACATAAACGTGTGACATCATGGGTGTAAGATGACAGGGAATGCACAGCTGGGGCAAATTAGACACTCACCGAATGGAAGAAATTCAAATATCATCTGTCCCTGGAGTTCACATGACCAAGCCAAACCCTACATATGCCCAAATGGCACATGGCTGCAAGCCAGTGTCCCTCATAGGCTCAGTTTTATTAAGACAATTTCCCAAACTGTTAGGAAGACAGCTGGCCCAGGTATGAGGGGCCATACATCAGTCCACAAAGAGCCCTACTCTCATCCCAGCTGCCCAGCCATCGGTGTTCACACAGGGAAGCTGGCACCCAGGGGTTCTCCCTTCCTTTCCATCTTGGACTTAAATTCACCGTCCTGCTGAAATCTTCCCTGATGATCCCCTATGTTATTTTCCTCTCCAATACTCATCACCATCTGATGTATGTTTTCTCTGTTTATTGGTTTAATACCTCTCTCTCCCACAAGAACCTAAGCTCCATGGACTCTTGTCTGTTTTGTTCATTTCAATGGGCACTTAATGAATATTTCTTCAATGAATGGAGCTCCCTTGCTGCTCCATTTTTCATATTTATTATTTATTTTTGCTGGCCAGAGTCAGTCCTCAGGAATGGTACCCACCTGGCATTGATCATCTCTCCGTGTTTGCTCTGTGGACTGAAGTCATATTGATAGAATAGGTTTTTCTCACATATGCCTGTCTTCCTCCAAATCATTTTGCATTGAAAGGATGTTCTCTCACCGATTCTCAGAGGTGGATAAAACCTCCCGTTCCCTCTGAGCCAGGGCTCATCTGGAGGTGTAGCAAAGAGGGAGAGAATTCAGGACCTTGAAGTAAGCAGGTATTGGAGATCTTTGCTTTAGATGCTACTCTACATGCCATTTAGTACTAATTTAATTGATGAAAGTATTTAATCTACTCTCTTAGCAAATCTCAATTATACAACACAGTGTGATCAACTATAGTTACCATATTTTACATTTAAAACCTCAGATTTTATTTATCTTATAGCTGAAATTTAGTTCCCTTTTACTCTATTTCCCCTACACCCTAGACTCTGCCAATCACTTTTCTACTCTGTTTTTATGAGTTGACTATTTTTAAGATTCCACGTGTAAGCAAGACCATGCAGTACTTATGTTTCTCGATCTGACTTATTTCCCTTAATGTTCCTTATAATGTCCCAAGTTCCATCCATGTTGTCACAAATGGCAGGCTTTCTTTCTTTCTTGTGGCTGAGTGATATTCTTTGGATTTATGTACCATATCTTCCTTATCCATTCATCCACTGATGGACTGGTAGGTTGTTTTCATATCTTGGCTCTTGAGAATAATGCTGTACCACCCAGCATTTAGAATGCAGACCATCAGGACTAGAAAGACCATAGCTATGAGAGAATGGAGATGGGAGAGGTGTTTGTGTGGTCGGGGGAGGGGGGGCAGGCAATTCAGCACATCACTGGGCCCTTACTTATCTGGGGGAGGGGAGGAGACATCTGAATTTGCTGTAGAGAGCTGCAGTGATGTTAGGAATCTGCCAAAGACCCCAGAGTCAATCTGAAACTCCACTTCCCCACTTCTCAGCCCACCAAATTCCCACCACATCATTCTGCCCCCTCTTATCTTAGAAGCATGGGCAAATCAGAGTTTCCTTACTAAACCAAATTCTGTTTTGTGTACCCCAGAAGTGAGTAAATACTTGGTCCTAAATGCTCTGAGAACAAGGGGAAAGAATGTAAGCATTTTATAAAGACAAAGATAAACTCTCAGGAGGCTGGGGTTCAAATTAGTCAAGAGAGAAGCAGAACTTTTGATAAGTCCTTTTAAAGTACAGGGGAACATGGGAAGAACATGGCAAGACCCAGGCTTCTCAGTCAGAGAAGTGGAGTTGGCGGGGAAGCCACTGCTCATGTGTCTCATGGAGGCGATGCTTCAGCAGCACAAACTTGGCTCAGACAGAAACATCCAGCTGCTTGTTTTGCATCTCACTGGAGGCAGGTGTGAGCAGCCCAGGCTGCTTTAGATCACTGTTTACAGTCTGGAGAAATTATGTGCTTCAAACGGTCAAATGCTCAAGACAGACACACTGTGTTCTTTGGAAACCTGGGACTTCTTGGAGAATGGCTCACATAAAACATGGAGATTCAGCAGTTCCAAGTATGAGAGAAGTTGCAGATTCAGGTCCTTTCCTGATATGCCTCCAAGTACATCCATCTGCTGGAAAAGGCGTGTTGCTTTCTGATGCCAGGAGGCTGGCCTGCAGGGGTCTCCGACAGTCTAGTTCAGGGGAGGTGAGTAGTATTGCTAACTGGGGCTGAACCCAAATGATGTTTGATCTGAGGAGATCTGTGCTCACTTGCTTCTGTGCTTCTTTGTGAGACAATGAGTCCCCTCCACTCATCCTCTCCCAGGAGTGTGGCAGGAAGGGAGGCTGGTCCACCCCTGCTACAGCATCCCAGAATGGAACCCGATCTTTGGATTGGGCCCTGCATTGCACAAGAACGGTGTTTGCTCATCTTGGCTTCTGCCTCCCAGAGTGTCCCTGGCTTCAATGTTGAAAGGCCAGTGGCAGAGGTCAGTGGGATGCTGTGCCACTCAGAGGTGTCAACAGTCCTGTGGGAAGCTCCTACAATACAGGCTGAGGACAAGAGACTGAAAGGAATAAGTAAATGACAAGCAGTGATATGAGCCCTATGTCTGAGAATTTGGGAGCTGAGAAGAAATGGGTACTATTGCCTTGCCAAAGGAAGTCCAATTGGTCCTCTGAGGACCAAGACAGGAATCCTATGAGGCTGCCAGTTGGGTTCATAGTCAACTTCAAAAACAACCATTTGATCCCAGTGATGATCAGCAAAGGAGGTAGAGGCACCACCAGCCTCAAATCTCTATATCCTGTTTAGACTTCAGAACTGAACTCCAGGTTTGTCTATACAACTGCTTACCTGGCATCTCTACTCTGATATCTCCTAGGCACCTCACATTTCACATCCAAAAACAAGCTCTTGACCCTTCCTGCCACACCTGAGCCTCCCCGTCTTTTCTGTTCCACTCAATGGCAAGTCCTCCCAACCAGGAGCTCAGGCGAAACATCTTCCAGTAACCACTGACTCTTCTCTTTTTTTTACACTGTACATGAAATCTATCAGCAAATCTTGGTAGCTGGACCTTCAAAATATATAGAATCTGTCAATTTTTAATGTATATTTTTATTGATTTCAGAGAGGACGGGAGAGGGAGAGAGAGAGAGAAATATCAATGATGAGAGAGAATCATTCATTGGCTGCCTCCTGCATGCCAGAATTGAGCCCATGACCCAGGCATGTGCCCATGACCCAGGCATGTGCCCTGACCTGGAATTGAACTGTGTGACTTCCTGGTTCATAAGTCAATGCTCAACCACTGAGCCACCATCCTGGTCTGAGCCATGGCCTCCTCTTGTTAGCTGTATTGTGGCAGTTTCCTACCTGGTCATCTACTCCTTACTGTCTTTCTTCAGCACAATAGCTAGAGTGAATCTCTTAAAAGGTTGGATGTGATATTTTGTTCCAAGTGTTCCCTTTTACTAAGTAAAATCCCAAGTCCTAGCATGGTCTTACATGCTCTGGCCTGCCACCCCCTCTCTGACTTCCTTTCCCAGCCTGGGAACATCTAGCACAGTGCCTGGCACAGAGCTGGTTCTCAAAAATGTTAGATGTTTCTATAAGTAAGTCCATCACTCTTCAGTGACTCCCCTAGTCCCACTTACTCAAGAAAAAAAATAGTAAATAACTAACATTTTGTTAGCTTTTCACTTTAAACCTCTCTATGTTGGTATGAATTAGGTGCATTTTTTCTTTCTATTTTACAGTTCAGGAATCTGGAGTTGGAGAGGTAAAGTGACATTCCTGCTATTTCACAATTGTCAGTGGTCCATTTGACTCTAGGAGAGAATGTGTGCAATGTCAGTGTTCATCATTTGGTAAACTCCTCGTTGAGCAGAGCTGCCTTTTTGAAGAATCAGCAGAGATGACCCACAGAACTGGGCAATGTCTCAGGGGCACTGTTGGTTGTCTGAGTGCTTGTAACATTTCTGAGGAAGGAGGGGACCATTTTTGGGGGGTTCAATCTCATTTCATTTTTTTTAATTATAAAAATTATATAACAAAATTTACCATTTTAACTATTTTAAGTATATAGTCCAGTCATATTAGGTATATTCACACTATTGTTAAACACGTCTCCAAAAATGTTTCATGTTGCAAATATGAAATTCTATAAACATTAAACAAAAATTCTCTCCCTCCTACTCCCACACAGACACTGGTTTCTTTCACTTAGCATAATGTCCTCAAGGCTCATCCATGTTTTAGCATGTAGCCTTCCTTCTAAGGCTACATTATATCCCATTGTATGTATATGGCACATTTAATTTATCCATTCCTCCATTGATGGACATTCAGTTTGGGAAGCATTTCATTGCAGCCTCTCTGACAACTAGGCAGACAGAAGTCAACTCTGTTGAAGAAGCTCCATTGAGCTCAGCCTGGCAAGTGATAATTTGGGCCAGACACTGCCTATAAAAAGGAAGGCAACTCCTAAAAATTCTTTCACTAACATTGGGAGAGATCCTATGAGGAAAGAACAGTAGACAAGGTTTGCAATATCAGGGCGAAGTAAATGAACAAAGCTCATGTTAAAAATGAACCCAAACCAAAGGCCAGGTTTTTTCTTTGGTTGATTCAGGATATGGATCTGGCACTTTATTTGGTCTGGATACATGTTCTTCTTAGTCAATGAGGAGCTGAAGGAATGCAGAGAGTTCCTCTGGCCAGACACAAACGTTTGTTGTGTCCTCTTAAACTCCATCACTTTGATCCTCTTTCCACCTTTTCCCAGCGATGCCAACGACAGTGGAAAAGGAAACTGGTTCAAGTTGATTGATTTTTCCTTTGAATGTGAGTGTTTTTGCTCTTGGGATCTTCACTGTGAAGCAGATCTCAGTGTCTGAACAGCAGTCATCCCTGCCCTGGTGTGAGGTTAACAATTGGTGTTGGGGGTAGAGAGGCTTTTGTTTTCTTCTGTCAGAGGTCAAATCATGGTTGCTCTGCCAGGGGTGGGTCTGTGTCTGGCATCGCTAACTTACCTAGAGGATTGTTACATGGACAGTGCAGAGCACCCTGGGGGGAGAGATGGATGACACCACACACACACACACACACACACACACACACACCAGAGAGCGGTTTCCTGTTCACAGCTCTTCAAACCTGATTTTTGTATGTATCTTCATAGACACTTGAAAGATGGTATCTGTGTGGCAGACATATTTTCAGTCTTCCTAAGACTACAAGTGTGATTTTGAGTGAGTGATTTAACCACATAGATCTTCATTTTCCTTATTTGGGGGAGGGGTGCGGCGGGTGGGCAATGCTACCCAACCACAGCATATGTAAAAGTGCCAAGCACATAGTGGGCACATAATACATTTTTAATTCCATCTTTGTTTCTTCAACATGAATTTCCTTTCCAACAACTCAAGGATGCCTTTCAGGTGGCTAATTGTAAGGACAGTCATTGTCATCTGCTGGTTTGATTTTGCAGCCTTTTAAAAAAAGGCATCCAAGGTCATCTTCTTAGGAAGTCGAAGAGACAAACCTCAGCCTGTCTTCATTCTTTTCCAGATGGAAAATGGAAAAATGTGGTCAAGCATCCAAATATTTGGTCTATAAAACCCTCAAAACTTTCAGATGTCTGGTGTTGGGAGGACAAGATGCCATCTGAGCATGTGAGTGTTATAACATCACAGCTGGCGGTGCCATTGGGACTTTTGGTTTTCGTCAGGTAACCCAGGAGAACAGCCCAGGCTCTGAGCTTTAACTCATTGCTCCTCTTTCTTAAGGAAATTCCTAACTTTTTTTTGCACTCCTGAATTTTTAAAAGGTTGCTTTGAATTAGTTTATTTGTAGTAGCTGGATGGGGTTTTTTAGAAATTGAGTAAATATCTGACTTTATGAGGATTTACATTTGGATACCAGCTCCTTATTTAGACCAAACTTGGTCCAAAGGAATCTAGATTTACTTGAGGGAGAAAAGAAAATAAATTACTTGTTTGCAAAATTATATAGTTTTTAAATAAACGCTAGATCTCGTCTACCTAGTAACCAAAAATTTAGTTTTATTTTTCATCTTCCTTAGAATATAGGCTTATTTTTAATACTATTTACAAATAAAAGTCATAATGTTGAATGTTTATCTGGAAAAAAAAAAAGTAAAATCTCACCATCATGTTGCCTTCATCCAGGTGGTGGAAAGAGTACTGGATGTAAACTCCACGTGTTAGGTTGTTTGCTTCACTCCTTAATGCTGGGCTCAGCCATGTGACTTGATTTGACCAATGGGATGTGAGCAAGTGTGGTGTGCGACATAGCAGAGGCTTTGAACAGTGCTTTACTGTGGGGCTTGCTTTCTTGCAATGACCCCAAGAACACACCTCAGCTAGCTGGCTGGGGTATTACACAATGGAACGCAGTCACATCTTCCCTTTCCCCAGATGAGGCCATCATGAGAGACATGAGAGCCCAGCTGAGAGGAGCCAGCCAACCCACAGCTGACCAGATGCATGAGCAGGCCTCACCAAGATGGGCAGGTTGACCCGCAGACTCAGGAGCACTGATAAGTAGCTATTTTAAGCTTCTGCGTTTTGGGGTGTTTTGTTCCAGGGCACTGTTGTGGTAACTGATATCTCATACACTGCTGTGTATACCAGCTTGTGGTCTGAAAGCAAATGGACCTGTTTCATACTAGCTGTGTGACTTCATCTCTTTGAGTATCGTTTTCTTCATCCGAAATATGGAGAAAATAATTCCTATCTGGTAAGAGAATTGAACAGGTTGATATGGACTATCACTGAATAGTTAATAAGTAGGGCCTATGAGCACCCTGCCTTTACCGTTATCAAGAGCAAACAGAGTGTGCCAGGCAGCTGATGTCTGGTTGAGCCAGTGTGATTTTTACTGACTCCTGTTTAAAATTCTTGGGATAAACCCACCCAGAAAGAAAGCCCTGCGGTGTTCTGATTGGAAAACAGAAGGAATTTTGCTGTCAGGCAATAACCTTTGAATCTGGAGGATTATTTTAGCCTCGGTTTTCATTGTTGATCTTTGAAAGAAGATAAAGTAGGGACTAAGGAAGCACCAATTTTTTTTTTAGACTGAGTTAGTCTTTTTAATCTTGAAATTTTGGATAACCATGTAGGACTTGCTGATTATCTCTTAAGCATGAATATTTGAGTTGCAGTGGGAAACATATAGGGTGTTCCCCCAAAATGTATACATATACTTTGAATAATTATAAAGGCAGTGTTTATTAAAATACATTTCATTTTCAAAACTGGGCTATCAGCTGTTAAAGTGAGTATACATTTTTTTTGGACACCCTGTATATAGTTTAAGGAGATAAGTTCCAGTGCTTCAATGTGTCCATTGAAGTGGACACAAGGAACTGATCTCCTGGGGCCCAGTGCCTGGAGTTGTGGAACTGTCCTGTGAGGTACATTCTGTATTCATGTTCCTGGCTAAGAGATAAGATAGCTGACCAGTGAGAAATAGGCCATGTTTCCATTGTGTTCTATGATGTTTCCTTGCTATGTGACCTCTTATTCCAAAAATACTGTTCAATAGAAGTCTCAACACCTCAACTTTCTGTAGAGTTCACTCAGTGTTAGAGCCTCACTGAACATGTAAATACTAAATAAATGACTGCTGCGTGGGTAATGAATGAACAGATGAACTCAGCCTTGCCACAGGAGGGTGTTCTTCTACAGGAACAGATGAGACCACTGAGTAAGCATGGTTAAAATCCAAGGACGTGCACATTGAGAGGGGTTTGAGGAAACACTTTGTTCATTTCTCTCAATTGATGAGGAAGTAGTACTGAAGACATGAAGTAGACTGTTCTGAGTCACCCAGGCAGTTATGTGGGGTGTGCCCAGGGCAGACATCCAGCTCTGCCAACTGCCATGCCAGCATTCTTTCCATTCTAGCCTGCTGGTCTCTCAGCCATTATTCCCTTTTTATATGCCAAGTTCTAACATGTGGTCCAGGTAGTGTGCTGGTCCCACATTCCTATAATTTTAATTTCAGCATGTGTGTTGTTTCCTTTGGGAAGGTCCTTAAATTATTGGAATTTTCCTAAAGTCCCAGATTTAATAATCATATAGTTATATATATATCATCTATAAATGTATATGTATAATTATTATGATATCTCTGTATATAAAAAGCCAGTGTCCATAACAACCGGGATGATAGATGACCAGTCACTATGATGCCCACTGTGGCCAGTGAACTGGCCTGATCAGAGGTTGGGGCTGGCCGGCCAACCTCCTGCACCCTTCCCCCTGGCTAGCCCTACCACAATAGGCCTTCAGCCCCTCTCCCAGGCTGGCCCTGCTCCTGATTGCACCTCCCACCCCAATAAGGGGTGGGGCTGGCTGGCCAACCTCCTGCATCCCTCCCCGTACCTTGCCCTACCCTCCAAGGGCCCCCACCACCCTGATCATCCTGCAGCCCCTCCCCCCACCTGCCCCATTCCAGATCGGCCCCCACACCCCGATCAGGGGCAGGACTGGCTAGCCAACCACCCATGGCCCACCACCAACAGACCCTCTCCATGGCTGACCCCACCCCTAATTGGCCCCCAACCCCAATTGGTGATGGGGCCTACCAACCAATCACCTGCAGCCCCTCCCTCCAGCAGGCTCGGCCCTGATCAGGCCCCAATCAGGGTGGGCCGGCTTGCCAACCTCCTGCCATCTCCTCCTCCTTACAGGCCCAGCCCTGATCTGCCCTGATTGGGGCCTGGCCGTTGGACCCAACCTGTGCTCAAATTCATGCACTGGGCCTCTAGTCTATATATATAAAAAGCCAGTGTCCAGAACGACTGGAATGACCAATGACCAGTTGCTATGATGCCTACTGTAGTTAGTGAACTGGCCTGATCAGGGGGTGGGGCTGGCTGGCCAACCTCCTGTGGCCCCTCCCCCTGGATGACCCACCCTTGATTGAATCCCCCAACCCCACAGCCCCTCCCTGCACCTGGCCCCATCCCAGATCAGCCCCCTCACCCTCATCAGGGGCAGGGCTGGCTGGCCAACCACCCATGGCCCTTCCCTCAGGCCACTGGCCCTGGTTGGTACCCCTAACCCCATATGGGGGTAGGGTCTGCTGGCCCATCATCCACAACCTCTCCCCATGCTTGGACCCACCACCAATCAGCCTCCCAACCTTAATAGGGGGTGGGGCTAGCCAGCCAACCTCCTGAAGCCCCTGTCCCAGCTGGTCCACCCCAGTTTGGCCCCCCACCCCATGATCGGGGCAGGGCTGGCTGGTCAACCACCCTTAGCCCTTCCCCCAGGCTGCTGGCCCCTGGTCAGTACTCCCCACCCCATTTGGGGGCAGGGTTGCCTGGTCCACCACCCACATCCCCTCCTCATGGCCAGCCCCACCCCCAACCAGCCCCCCAATCCCAATCAGGAGTGGGTCCTGCCAGCCAATTGCCCACAGCCCCTCCCCCCAGCCAACCCAGCCCTGATAGGGACCCAGTCAGAGTGGGCCTGCTGGCCAACCTCCCACCATCTCCTCCTTCCAACAGGTCCAGACTTGATATGCCCTGATTAGGGACAGGCCAGCCAGACCCCTTTGTTCACAGATTCATGCACTGAGCCTCTCTTTCTCTCTCTCTCTCTATCTAATCTAATAAAGGAGTAATATTGAAATTGACCATTTCTTCAGGACGCCTAAGCCATGTCCACCAGCCAATCAGAGCGGCTGTATGCAAATTAACCCAGCCAAGATGAAGGCCGGCAGTCACAGAGCTGTTAGAGTAAACAGGCAGCTTTCGTTGCAGCAGGAGTAAACTGTCTACCAGCTGGCTTGGCTTCTCCAGGCTCCAGGTAACAACATATTTGCAACATTGTCTTAATTATAGAAGCCTTGGAGCTGAACCAAACAGCAGGTTCTGTTGCACCAGCGATGGAGGAAACTGCTTGCCTAGGCTGGCTGAGCCTCTAACTAAGGCAACATTCTTTCAATTATAGAAGTCACTAGCTGAAGCAGACAGGCGGCTTCGTTACCTGCCTAGGCCTCAGCTTAAAGGAACAGTGTATCAATTATATAAGATAAATAAACCCCAGAAACCTGCTTCCAGCCAGCCTTGCTGGGACATTGGGTCAATGGGAACTGTGGGCAGTCTGAAAGCCAGAAAACAGCCCTCAGCCCATCACCCACACTGGCCACACTCCAATGGGGTGAGGGATCCCACTGGGGGCTTGGCCAGCCTGCAGACAGCCATCAGCCTCTCACCCAGGCTGGTCAGGTACCCCAGTTGGGACCCAAAACCTGAAGGGACTGTGGGCAGCCTGAAAACGCCCCTCAACTCCTCACCCAGGCTGCCCAGGCACCCCTGTAGGGACCCACAACCTGAAGGGAAGCCTGCAAACAGCCCTCAGCCTGCCACTCAGCTGGCCACACCCCAATGGGGTGAGGGTCCACACTGGGGGGCTTGGCCAGCCTACAAACATCCATCAGCCCCTCACCCAGGCTGACCAGGCATGCCAGCAGGTAGACATCCCCAGAGGGGTCCCAGACTGCGAGAGGGCACAGGCTGGGCTGAGGGACCTCCCGAGTGCACAAATTTTTGTGCACCAGGTTCCTAATATATATATATATATATATATATATATATATATATATATATATATATGTATTAGACACACACATAATATCCAACCATTGCACAAAATGACTTTCTGCTCAGTCAATTAAGCTATGCCCAACCCATAAGAGCCTAATTGTTTCCATGGTAACTAATGCACTGCAAAGTAGGGAGTGCAGAAAGGAACTTGGTAGAAGACTGAAAAATGATACCATATATGAGACTAAATAAAACGTGCCATCCAATGGGGTGTGGGAGCGGTCCATACCTTTATAATTGATGTCTGCTTAGGAAACCCCCATATCTGTCTCACAGCTTTGCTGTTCCATTACAATCAAAATTTGCAGCATCCAGGGCACCACATTCTCTCCACTGGTGGCGCAGAGCAGCAGAGAAGCTGTTTGGTACCTGTTACTGACAGAGAGTTGAAGGAACTGTTGGGGTTTCCAATTTTCCATTTGCCTGGAGTCTTCCAAGAATGCAAAGAGATTCCAGCTTCTGCCCGTGAACGCCCTTGCCTGGTAAACCAGTCATGCAAACTAGTGCCCCACCACATGCCTGGAGCTTGTTAGAAAGCAGGGCAGACTCAGAAAAGGAGCTGGTGAACTGCAGAGGACTTTACAGAGCTGGGCTCCTGGGCCCCACCAGGACTCATTTCTACCTCTTCTCTCCCTCTCTTTCCTCTCTTCTTCCCTCCTTCTCTCACTCCCTTCCCTCTCTTCTTCCCTCCTTCTCTCCCTCCTCCCTCCCTTCTTCCCTCTCTCCCCTCCCTTCCATCCTTCCTTCCTTCCTTCCTTCCTTCCTTCCTTCCTTCCTTCCTTCCTTCCTTCCTAGTCTGTTTCGATTTATTTGTACACTGGCATTCTTTTTCTCTTCTGTTTCTCCCTTTCTTTGATTTTTCTTCTCTGCGAATGCTTCAAGCACCCACTTCCTTGTGAACACTTCCTTTGTGTCTGGGTTGCCCAGATGGTGGTTCTCCCCTGGATTTTGTTGCTGCAAGCACATGCCTTATCCTCCTTACCACACCAACACTGCTGGAGGACAGCAACTCTGTCTTCTCCCAGCTCCTTGCACAGTGAACAGTCGTTGCCTCATGACTCGCCTAACTCAATGGTCCTCAAATTCCAGCATTTATCAGAATCGCCTGTGTTGCTGGGCTCAGTCTCCATAATTTCTGATTCAGTAAGTCTAGGATGGGACAGAGACTGAGAGTCTGCATTTCTAACAAGTTCCTGCTGCTGGTCCAGAAGTACACTTTGGGAACCATTGGCTTAGGTCAACCATGGACCCTTGATCAAAAGACACCTTGGTGATTTATTCTTTCTCTTCCTTTCTTTTTAAAGCAGAAGTGGCATCATGCCAATTTTTGCATTCTGTTGGTTTAACCTATCATTACCCTGCGGTGGGTGTTCTCCAAGCCCCCATGCAGACCAGCTCTGAGAAGTTAAATCCCACTTGAGGGCAGTGGTAATGGGAAAACGAGTTTTAGTTTCTCTGAATCAAGTCAGAGAGTTTCTGGGAAGTGAGTGTGAGAGTCCCACTGCAGAAGCCATGCTTGGTTAGGTGGCTTACTCCAACCTGAGCTCAGGGACCAAGTTGAGGCACAACCCATCTCCTGAGGGCTTAGATGTGCTCAAGCTGGGCTTTTCATGCTGATGAGCTGAGCTACATCCTAGAGGACAGCCAGGGCCTGTGGTCTGTCCTGCAGACACCCCGTCAAGAGAATAGCTCCGCATTGTGGGGTGGGCAGGGACATCCTGGATGCTCTAGCCCTGATCCTCCAGCTTGGAGGGGCTGGAGGAGGGGACTCAGTCAGTGCTGGTGTGTGAATTGGACATAGAGAGGCTAGTGTGAGTATGAGGCATGCCTCCTCAGATTTTAAATTGTACTACTATACACAGGGATGGATACTTCTGCATGAAGAGTGCCAAAGAGTTGCATCTTGACTTTCCATGACAACAAGGTAAATGATTTTAAGGGGAACATCCTTGAAAGAGCACCCTCAAGAATGCAAAGGCTCATGTCTGATTTTAGCCACCACTGTGGGGCACAGTCCATGTAAGATTTAAGAGTATAAGCCCTCTCCTTCTGCTGCCTCTCCTTTCCAGATTTGTGTATACATATGTGTGCACAGCACAGGGTAGTTAATGCTCCTAGAACAATTCTCACCCCAAGGGGCCCAGAGCCTGAGGATAAATGCCTAGCTGTCCTTTTTCAGTCAGATAGTTCTGGGGGGGCATGTGTATGGTTCTCAGTGGGTTGAATACCCTTTTCTCAGCAGCAACCTCGATACATGGCCTTACTCTTGGAGGAGTCCAAAGTAAGATAGGGGGCATGACTTGATCCATTTCTTCTGGTAAATGACCATGATCCTCCATTCTGCTGGGCCATTGTCCAACCTGCAGACATATCCCTGAAATCTCCTGAAAATCTCTGCGTGAAAGAGGAGGATGCCAAAGTTCAGGTCAAAGGTTTGAACTGGGAGCTGAGCATTCCACATAAGGGTGCAGGATGTGTGGAGGAGTGAGAGGCTGCACATCTGGCATTAAGCAGGGCAGCACTTTGTAACCTGTTTGAATTATGAGCTTCTCAAGTCAGAAATTTCAAAACATGATTCTCCTGCTAAAAAACACTCCAAAGCCACTGGGTTAGGGTGAAAGTCTGCCTTAACAAAAAGGCAGGTGTGAGCAATGCTCTCCTCTTCACGTATCTGCTCTTATCTGTGCTCCCCTTGGCCAGAGAAAAGAGGGGTGTGCTGTCGGGTAGGGAAGGTGGACAGCTGAGCCCTGAGCCTCAGGAAATTTTTCTGATGGAGAGGGAGAGAAAGCTTGGGTCCTGACATTGGCCATACTCTGGGCCAGCCACCCCTGTATGTGAGCCCAGGGGGAAAAAAAAATCCCACAATACTCTGTCCAACAGTATTCTTGCTCATCTAACACTAGGTTAGAGCAACAGGGATTGGAGGTGTGTCAAGCTTCTTAAACTTGGCTTAGGGAAAAGTCCAAATCCATAAGGCAGGGAGGGATAGGTACTTGGACATAGTGGGTTTGCTTTGTTTATTTATAAATGTGCAGAGTAGATGAAAAACAAACAAACAAACAAACAACAACAACAACAAACCCAACTTGACTGTTATGCAAAGGATGTGAATGAGTTGAAAAGCATTGGCCAGAGACCTGTCTGTGAGTCAGGTGTAAACACTGCCATTTCTAGATGCAAAGTTCCTTCATGGCTGTGGTTCTCCAAGATTAGCAGGAGGGTCCTGGGCTGGCTGCCTGGACACTGCTAGAGAGGAGAATTCAGAATGTCTGGGATGGGCCCTGTCATCTTGGTGTTCGTACATGCTTCGTAGGTTATTTTGACATGCAATAAGGCTTGGTAATTGTCACCCCATTAGGCTGTGCTGGTCTAGGGGGTCATTCACAGCAGGAGCCACTGTGGCTATTCTGGCATCTTAAAGGTTGTGGGGCGAGCGGCTGGGGCCCACCCTTTAATCCCCGTGCTTGGGAACCACAGCAGCCCTCATGCTTGCAATGCAGTGATGAGGCCAGATTTCTCTGACAGGAGCTTCCCACGCCAGGGACAGAAGAGCTGGTTAAAGCCCAGATGGGACAGAAATAGCTGCCAGTGACCTTGCCTGCAGCTCTTTCCCATCAATGTGAAATGTCCCAAGTTCTAAAGTTCCTCAGGGGAGTAATCAAGGCAACCCACCTCCTTTCTTCTGTTAAGCTGTGTATCATCCCTCCTCCCTGATGAGATGTTCAAGGACACGTCTGCACTTAGTCTTATTTCATCCTGGAGAAAATAGAAACATGGACTGAGGAAGGATTTGCTGCAGGTGGAGGTGACATTCAGGGCATGAAGAATTTGGAAAGGAGAGGCAGCGGAAGGAGAGGGCTGAGACAAGAGAAAAGAGAGATGTGGAAAGAATGAAATGGAGAGAGAAATGGAAAAAGACATAAAGGGAAGGGGACGTAAGGAATGGAGAAGTGGTGGCAAGTGGCAGCACAGTGGCTTATTCAGGGTTCCAGACAGCTGCTAGCAGAGCAGGAGCAGTGCTGGGCCCAGGTGGGATGCCATTACCTGCCATTGGCTCCAACTCATGGGGCGGGTGGAGCTGGTTAGCAGGACCTTGCCTGTCACACACAATACCTAGGTGCTGGGAGGCAAAATGGAAGGAGAGATGTGGGAGCACCCCATTTTTTAGGGAAAAGGCAGAAATAAAACCAGAGTACAGTCATCAGAGCCCCTGCTGGTGCCTATATAAACCAAGAGGGTGGAAACTCTACATGGACTAAGTTGATGGGCAGTTGACCTCTGCTCTTCGGGATTCAGTAACTTCCTTGTGGGACCCTGCTCCTTTCTTGGCATTTGATTCATTTCAGGCTAAAAGACTATTTGCTTGGGATTAGCCTTGGTAGCCATGTTCATCTCTTTAGTGCTGATTATTTCTGATTGATTCTTTACATCTTCTTCTGCTCTGCATTAGTATCCATCTGTTCTAGCTGGTTAACCAAAGGCTCTGGGCCATTGCTATTCATTCATTCATTCATTCATTCATTCATTCATTCATTCATTCATTCCACACATGTTATTGAGCATCTATGCCTCTCATTGTTGGGTCAGACACTGTGGTATTACTGAATACGCAATAATAAACACATCTCTGCTGGTTAGGTCTACCATATCAGTTCTCACCCTGTCCACACATTACAGATACTTCAGAATACCTTTGTCCAGGACCTCTCTCGGATTTATTGCATCAAAATCTCTGAGCCGGGGCTCCAACTGATCCCGAGGCTCGGCCAGGCTCAAGATCCACTGGAAAAATGTGCTCTCTAAGCATTGATATTCTTTGGGTCCTTAGAATTCCACCGTAGTCCCTCCATGGGGACATGAAAGGCATCTGATTTCCCATCTCTGCATCTGATTTCCCATCTCCTGCTGCTGCTGGACAGCTCCTCCTTCCGCAGCTCAGGACAGCTTTGGTTTCAACTTCTGCAGCTTCAACAACACTCTTTCCTCTCCTTGTCCCTTTATCTCTGAGGGTGGAGTTTCCTCTAATTCCACTGATCTTTGTGTGGCTTCTTATTCATCCGCCACCCATGTAACTAATCTTATGTAATGAATTTCCTCCATTTGAAATGAAGAGTGGTTTCTGTCTTCCTGGAGGGACTCTGACACAAAGTGTAATGCAGTGGAAGGCATCACTGATGTGGCCAGGAGTACAGAGAAGCAGAGGCTGAGGTTCCTGGGAAATGGATGTTCACATCTTGCATCTGAATCATCCAGAACAACTTCTAATCGGTGGCTCCTGGGCTACCTGTATCCAAACCACCTGGGAGGTGGTTCCTGGCTGTCACCTCCAATCTGCTGAATCACATTCTCTGGCTGGAGTCAGAAATGGTCAATTGAAAGCGGTTCCTCCGGGGGTTGATCTGTATCCTGATGCGCATAATCATGCTGCTAGAGAAAGCTGAAATTGACCCGACCTTTTTCAGAAATGGGTGTGCTTCTTCAGGGTCCAGTCTCAGTTCCACTTCTGGCTCCTGACCTCTTTGAGCCAGACAATGCCCCCTCACCATACAGGGTAGCTCCATGAAGCACAATTGACCCTTGTAGGCAAAGCACAAACTCACATGCATGTCTCTCAAATATCACAGTCTTTTGGAACTGGAGTAGAGGTTCAGTACATTAAAGCAGTGTGACTTGACGGGCATGGATCTTCAACTCTTTCATACCTGTGCTAGGATCCAATCTCAAGAATCTTGGCTGTTTACTTAGCCTCTAATGATCTTCAATAGTTTGACAGTAAGCTTTCCTTATAGGGTAGTTGTGAAGCATAAAGGAAACAGCAGCAATCAAACTGCCAGCACATAGTAGGCATCAACAGCATTTGGCTCCCTTCCCTCTTCTTCCTTCCTCCCACAACCTAACACAAGAATGCGAAAGAGGAGAACTACTTGGATTCCCACTTGGCTTACTTATTCTTTCTTCTCTTTTATCATGATAAACCAAGGATCCTATTGCTTACTATAGATATTTCCTTCTTATAAACTCCAATGACACATAATACTTATTATTTTTCCCTTATGTGTTTATTGTTTCTTTATCTAAGCTCCTTTGAGATAGGGACTGCACTCCCCATCATTTAAATGCATCTTTATGAGCACACCATAGATAGTCAATAAGTATAGATTTATTTCTATTCAACATACAGGGTTGGAAATGAAGATACATGCCCTCAGAAGTGGAACAAGTTCTCTCAGGTGCTATGCCTGCAATTTGAGTAGTTGCCATTAGGCGACAGTATTGCATTGTGAAAGGCTAGTGATGTCTTTGCCCATTCAGCAGGCATAGGAAAGGGATGTGACACTATCCATTCGATCTGGTGGGTGGTGGTGGAGGTTGGGGAGTAGAAGGGGAAGACCTGTTACCAAAATAACATTGTAAAACATTTAGCTAATCATCAATTAGCTGCATATTCTGTGATTGTTCTCACTACTTTCTTTTGTCTAGCATTTGATATTTTAAACTACATTTTCTCATCCTTTTCTTCATTTACATTCCATCCACATCTCCAAATATCTCTTACCATCCTGTGGCCCTTAATTTTTTTATTAGAACACTTACCTGCATTCACTTATCTTTTAGGGTGTGAATCTATTTCTTTCTCTCTCTCTCTCTCTCTCTCTCTCTCTCTCTCTCTCTCTCTCTCTCTCCTATGTGAATCATTTACTAAGATCCTGCTTCCTTTGGAATAAATGTTTAATTACTCAAAACAGTCATATTCTTTCATTTTCCTCTAAGAAAATTCCAATTCGGTAGGTCTACAAGCTGCACCATTCTCTATAGGAAGGCTCTTTTCCTTCCTCAATCTTTGAAACTGAGCAAACCAGAATATAGAAAGAGAGCTTTTAAGTGTGCGTGAGCATGGGTTTCTTCATAGTGGTCTCATGATAAATTTGTGTGGATAATAAAACACAATTGTAACTTTCCTCCTAAGAGTTAGATAAGATTATGACTGCCAGAAAAACTACTCTTCCCATCAAAATTCAATCTAAATTTTTTTTTTAGTGTGAGAAGGTATATGTGTGTGAAGATGAAGTTCAAGTGCAGAAGTCAATGTCTGCCCATCAATGCCCTTATGTCTTATGGAGCCCTTTCCTTATCCTGCCATCCCTTGAGTTCTGTAGCTCCCTACATCTGCTTATTTCCGGAATATCATGTCTAAGAGGAGAAACAGAATCTGTAGCCCATGCATGAAAACAATACAAACATTATTGAAAGGATGCCTAACAGAAAGCCCTGGCCTGCTGAGAGAAGCTAGTGAAAAATACTAGTGGAGATGATAATATCAGATGCCATGTTGTGACAACTGGCCTAGAGGTTTTATATGCTTTATAGCAAAGCCCCTCTCTCCAGCCCTTTCTGGTTATATGTTGCTGTGCAACAAAGCACCCCAGAACTTAGTGGCTTAAAACAACAATCATTTTCTTGTATCTCATGATTTTGTGGATCAGAAATTCAGGCCAGACTCAGCTGAGCAATTCTTAAGCTCTACACCCATCAATTCAGGTCACTTGGTTGGATTTAGCTGGTGGATGGGCTGGTCTGGAGGGCCCAGTTGGATTCAGCCCAGGGCCCATGTCTTGGTGGGGATGGCTGGCGTCCTGGGCTCAGTTGGGCAAGGGATCAGAGCACCTACACATTACCTCTCCAGCATGCATGTAGGGCTCCTAGAGAGAGTGTCCCAGGAAACCCAGAAGGAAGCTGCAGCTCTTCTTTGGATCTGGTTTTGGAACTCCCAGAATATCACTATCACACTCTCTTGGTCAAGCAAGTCACTAAGGGAAGTCCTGCTGCAGGAGATGGGAATTAGTGTAGCAAAGAATATGCGGCCATTTTCCCTCTAGCTCACCTGCTTTACATTCTCTTTTCTGTAGCAATTATCACCTTCTACCATATTATCTGATTCACTTAGTTATCAGGTTTAATGCTTACTGTAATCTATCTACATTTGAATGTAAGCTCCACAATAAGGATCTTTATTTTCTTTTCTGGTGTATCCTGGTGTCTGGAACACAGTAGGTGCTCAATTATTAATTGCTAAGTGCTGAAAGATTCCCACCAATCTTCTCAAATACCTTTGAGAAAACTACGATTATCATGCCCATTTTACAGATGAGAAACTGAGGCCCAAAGAGGTAAAGCCACTCTTTTAAAGTCACTCAGCTAGTGAGTTGGCAGAGCCAGGGCTTGAACTCAGGTCTCTCTGATGTACTTTTGTAGATCAGAACCTGATTCCGTGCCAGCAAAGAAACTCAGCACACAAGAAGGCAAACAAAGAACTGTCATTATGGCCTTTCCTTGCTTCTCAGGCCACATTAGCAACTGCCTCAGGATCTATAGTTTCCCCTTGCAATGGTTTACCTTAGTCACTGGCTTTGCCTCTTTTTACCAGGAGGACCTAGGGGGTGACTGCTAAGGAAAATCCAGTGCATGATGCGCTTTCCGCCCCTCTCAGGCCCGCTGGCGCTGACAGTCAATAAGGGACTCCTGGATGTGGCAGTGTTCCTCATTTGATTGTCAGATCGAGCCAGGCTGAATGGTAACTCGCAGCAACTTTCTCTGCATTCCCGACTGATAAGTTCCGTGTAATATCCTCCTGGCTATATTTAGATGTGACACACCGTCTCTGAGTTTGTTAAGAGGATGACGCGACCTAGGGGACAAGGTGACTAAAGTCACTCCATGCAGGGGGAGGTTGATGGCTGCAATTACACCCTCCCATCCCCGCCCCGCCTCTATTGCAAAAGTCAAGCTTCTCAAGGTCTCCCGGGAGACTCCCTGGAAGCTCTTTTATTTTGTCATCTCTGGAAGCGCTTCAGTTAAATGACATCATATGACCTTGTCAGATCCCGTGAAATCTCCTCATGTGTAAATAGAAGTATTTTGGCTCATGTAGGGGATCAGGTTTGGGGTGTTGGAGAAGCTCTCTATGGCTTGTCATACGATGCTCCCTTGTCCCAGCTCTGGGAAACCCCTCCCTCACTGTCTTCTCTGCTGAGACGCAGCCCCATCTCAGGAGCTGGCCTGAAAGTGACCTTGCTAATTGGTGGTGTTCGGCCCCTGCAGGAAGAGGCTTGGCAGAGCAGAGCTGGGCATTACCGGGTGGAAGATGGACACCGTGGACCATGGGGTTGTGTTGTAGCTCAGGACGGCAAGTAGGACTCGTAGGAAGTGGCAGAGAGATACCCAAGGGCGGCGGGATCCAGCAAATCAATGACTGGGGGCAAAGCTTGGTGAGGAATGAGAAGCTTCCCAACCTCTGACTCACTGTCTGCCGAGGAAGCTGACTTGCAGGCTGCAGGGACCACGTTTCCCAGAAAGTGTGACTGAGGAGACCTAAGTGTGGATGTGGCCATGGCCAGACGTTAGCGTGACCTGGGATCCCGCTGGCCTCTTTCTGGGTGGGAGAAGGCCTCGCTGGAGCATTGGTGCCTGTTGCAAACTCAAGCCACTCAATCCTGTCACAAGGGCATCCTAGGGCAATTTGGGACACCCAAAGGCCCCGGGCTTTGCCAAAACAGGGGCCCTGACACTGGCTCCCGGGGCTGGTGCCTATTCCCCCACACCCACACCAGTGTCAGAACAGCGTTGCTTCATTTTCCGTCGACAAATTGTGAGCTTTTCTTCCTCAGGAATCAAATGGGCTAACATTTATCCAGAATGACTTGCTGCTGGTGTAGAAGCTCATATTGAGACAAGAACCTTCCTGAGAAGAGCCCGGGAGCCGCTGGGGAAAAGATATCTGGTTGCTCACCTTCAGCAAGGGAAGCAGGGAGTGACTCCGGCTCCCGGGGAGGCAGTCCCTGGTGGGACCTCGGCAGCACCTCTCTGGTGGTAGGAAGCATCCCTTAGGGTCAGGGTGTCAACAGGCGGGAACTGGGTGGATGAGATGGGAAAGGGAGGGGAAGGGGTTGGGTGCTGAGGCTGCAGGAGCCTCATCAGACATGTGGGCACCAGAGTGGGAGGGACCCACACAGACCTCTGAGGAGACAGGATGGACAACCTGTCCCAGTGCAGCATCTCCCAGAGCTGGGCTCCTGCACTCTAGCCTGCGACTCCCATTTTACACAGTCTGGGCAGTGAGCACCTACTGTGTGAGAATCTAGGTATCTTAAATGAATGTAACCCCTGAGACCACAAAGGTCACTGTAACTGTTAACTTTACTACAACTAATGTTATATGATAGATGGCATATGCTGGGCGCATGACCTTTTTTCTCACTGTGACTCTACAAGGTAGGAATGATGCTGCCTACATTTTATAGAGAAGAAATTGAGTTTCAGATGTTCAATAACTTACCTTAGGTTACAATGAGGACAGAGAGGCTTGGGGAGAAAAAAATCCTTAGACTAGTGCATCCAGTAGAAGAAATAGAGTGAATCACATGAGCAACTTAAACATTTTCTGGCAGCCATATTAAAAACAGTAAAACAAAACAGCTGAAATTGATGTCTATAAAATATCTTATTTAACCCAATATATAAAAATATATATTACTGTAGTCGGCATGTAATTAATATAAAGATTACTAACGAGCTATTTAACATTATTTTATTATACAGAACGTTGAAATTTGTGCATTTTACCCTGAACAACACATTTCAGCTGGGACTAGTTGTGTTTCAAATGCTCAGCAACCAGGTGCGGCCTGTGGAGGTGTAACTGTAGGAACATCACGCGGTTTTGTGGAGCTGGGCAGGGGCACTGCTGTGCGGCCCCCATATGGAGATAGTTTCAAAAGCGAAGTACCACCTCACCTGGACCTGGGTTCATTAATGCCACCATCAAGTGCCAACTTCCGGGGATGAGCAGCTCAGTTCAAGGGTGTGCCAGCAACAGGGATCATACAGGGTGAGGGGACAGGGGAAAGCGAGCTGGGGGAGGAGGGAGAGCAGGTTATGGCGGGCCTTGCGGACCACCCCAAGGAGGCTCATTCCTTCTGCTGCTCCTGTGGAGTTGTGACAGGGGTGACATCATTGAGAGCTTGCATCTCAGTAGATGGCTCAGGCATTGCATGCAGGCTCGGCTTGGGGTGCGGAGACAGGGAGACAGGGAGGGGACTCTGGTGTGAGCAGGAGAGTCTGGGGCTGACCTTGGGCAGGGGCGAGCATGCGGCCGAGACCATGGACTGGACTCTGGGATGCCTCAGATCTGGAGTGAGGGTGAGGGGAGGCTCTAGCAGAGGGTGTGTGGCTTTTCTGCGGAAATCCTCAGCCTCCTGGGGCAGAAGTACAGGCCCGGAATTCGGAGCACAGGGGCTTCCTCAGATAGAAATGCTGATTTGAGCCAGAAGGCAGCTGGAATCACCTTCCAGTCTCCTTGACACCTGTGTTACATCCCCCTTCTCACCCTGCCCTTCCCCTCCCGCCCCCCAGCACAAATGATCTACCTCCCTCTGGCCTCTCATGAACTTGGCCACTTCTGTCCTTTTTTATTTCTCCCGATGGCTCTATTGTAATGGGAACCCTTTCTGTGGGATGCACAGAGTGGGGGGGGGGGGGGGTCCCCTGGAGGCCTGTCGTCCAGATGCCTGTGGAGGAAGAGAGGGAGTCACAGCTCCAGCATTGCTCCTTCTGGCTGATTTGCCGTCATTTAATGACAGCTATGGTCCCACAAACAGCAAAGCATTCAGCTTGCTGGGAGGGGCCTGGGATTCTGGGATTCTAACAGACCCAGAGGTGCCTTTGCTACTGGCCTATCAACTGCTCTTGGAGTAGGAGGGGCAGAGCTGGGGTTCTCAGCCTTGGCCACTTTCCAGAGAAACACCTGGAGAGACTGAAATTCCTGGTGCCAGGCTGCACTCCAGACCAGAGAAAGCAGACCCTCTGGAAAGGGGCCTGGCCCAGCCATTGTGAATCTTGGCTTTTGCCTCCTTGGAATCCATGTTGAGAAGTCGACGCTGTCCAGCTGGAGAGAAGGGCCTGGAGGGTGAGATGCCATGTGGGGAGAGAGAGGCCACAGGGAGGAGGACCCAAGCCCAGATGTGGCTGCCCCAGCTGAGAGCTTAGACACGTGAGTGAGACCATTGTGATCTTCGAGCCACCCAGCCACTGCCCACCCCCCTGGGGAGCAGAGGGAGCTGCCCCTACAGAGCCCTGCCTGAACGCCTCACCCACAGCATCACAAGTTGGCATTTTGAAGCCAAATGCGTGTGGCTTGTCAGCCACTAAGTGTGGGCTGGTTCCTTATGGAGCAATAGCTGTGTTACAGCCCATAGGACCTAAGTGCCTCGAGTGGGACCCATGGTAGTTCGTATTTATAACCCTTACATACTTAGCATTTAATTAGGGATTCAGAGAACACTGGATAGATACTGAGTGGCAGGGAAAGGGCAAAGTGCAAATCACAGTGCTGTCCAGGCCAATTAAAGGGGAAGAAAAGATTTGTTGTTTGGACCTGTAGTCAGTAAAAATCAAAGCAAAATAGAGGAGGCTTTCCCTCTCCCCTAGAGGAGCATCAACCTTCAGCTGGCTTGGCTGGCTCTGCCCACTGCCCCTCCCTGCTTAATGCTTTCCCCACCGTCCGGCATCGGGACCCAGCCCAGCTGCTCAGAGCAGTGCTCAGCGAGGGGTTAAAGCAGTGGTTCTCTACCTTCCTAATGCCGCAACCCTTTAATACAGTTCCTCATGTTGTGGTGACCTCCAACCATAAAATTATTTTCATTGCTACTTCGTAACTGTAATTTTGCTAGTGTTATGAATCATAATGTAAATATCTGATATGCAGGATGTATTTAGGCGACTCCTGTGAAAGGGTCATTTGACCCCCAAAGGGGTCGAGACCCAGAGGTTGAGAACCACTGGGTTAATGGCTCACTGAGCTCTCTGCAAGGTGCATGGTCTCAGCCTGGCTTCTTGTGGCTTCTCCGGGGCAATGCTGGCTCCTGTGGGTGTCTTGGGGGCTATTGCTCACCTGTTATTGCCGAAGATGCCAGGACTGAAGGTGAGGGATTGAGTGCCCCAGGGTGGCCCAGGAAGGGAGCTGCTGAGAGAGGGCAGGACGAGGAGTGTCTGGGGCCACAGCCAGATCTTGCAGTCACAGGGGAGCAGCTCCTGACCAGTCAGGCCTGGCCCTTTGGGACAGTGGCACAGCTGAGGGGTGTAGAGCTGGGAGCTGGAGAGAAATGTGGCACAGTGGCTGTCGCTCCCCTCAGGGGGTCTTGTCAGGGTTCCTCCCTAGCCCTGTGCCTGCGCCACCTCCGGAACTACCTGACCTGGTTATGGAGGAACAATGCCTTGAGGGCTGGGCTGAGAGGATGTGGAGTTGTGACATTCATTGCCCACAGATACACAAGCAATGAATGCAGGAACATTAAGCATTGCAGGGCGCTTCTGATGTGGAAGAGCAAGTCGCCGCCTTACTTGACACTGTAACTTCGAGTAAAAGGTGACTTCTATCTCAGTCTAGCTCTCTCGTGTTCTTACCTCCCCACTCTGTTCTTGCTCACATACGTGCTGGCTGCTGTGTCTCCAACATGCCAAGTGCCTGCCTGCCTGTGGGCTCCACGTGGCTGTCTCTGGGCCCGGATTGTTCTGTGCTCATCTTCCATGGATCCTTTGGCCCATTTGGGTCTGAGTTCACATGTCATTTCCCCTGAGGGGGCTCTCATGACCACATAAAATGTCACCTACCTTCCTCCTTCTGCCCCTCACTGTCCTGGGCCTTCACTCTTACATTCCCTGCTTTCGTTTCTTCATGGCACTTGTCACTCTCTGCCTTTACTCCCACACTTGTGAGCATGCTCACTGCTGTCTGCCTCCCTGGGATAAAGGAAGAGGGACAGAGTCTGGCTTATTTCCTCCTAGATCCCAGTGATCTTTCCCATGGTTGGCATGTGATGACTTTGGTGGAACAAATGATGAATTCGAAGACAAGAGGCCGTATTTGTTTTCTGTGGCTGCTGTTAATAAATTACCACAAACCTGGTGGCTTTAGGCCAAATAAGTTTATTCTCTCATAGTTCTGGAGTCCAGAAGTCTAAAATCAGCTCCACAGGGCTACTGGTGGGGCTGCACTCCCCAAAAGGACCTCCAAAGGTTCCTTGCCTTGTCCATCTTCTGGTGGTTGCTGGTGTCCTTGGCTTGAGGCTGCCTCTGCACCCTGCCTTTGCATTGTCTTATCCTCTGTGTGTGTCTGTGTCCTCTTTCTCATAAACTTCCTCTTTCTCATAAAGATGCAGGTGATTGCATTAGGACCCACCAGGATTGTGCAGAATAAGCGACTGCTGTTAAGATCCTTAACTGAATCACCCCATTTGCCATATGAGGTCATATCCACAGGTTCCAAGGATTAGGAGTTGTACATATCTTTGGGGCTAATATTCATCTGTCAACAGATGGGAATCATAATACACCGCACAAAACTGTTGGAAAGATCCAAGGTCACTTGCTATAGAATATGCATTGCAACTGAATAATTTCCTTCAAATCTTTCCTCCTCCTCCTCCTCCTCCTCCTCCTCCTCTTCCTCCTCCTCCTCCTCCTCCTCCTTCTTCTTCTTCTTCTTCTTCTTCTTCTTCTTCTTCTTCTTCTTCTTCTTCTTCTTCTTCTTCTTCTCTTTTTCTTTCTTCTTCATACTAACATCATTTATTTCTTAGTGTCAATATAGATTGATTTTATTCTTGTGGCCATAGATGACATGAGTTTACCCCAAGCAGGATCACTCCCAAACAATTTTCCTATGGCCAACTAATAAAATCTTTGTTTTTAGTGACTTCTAGAAGAAGGGAAAAGGAAATATAAAGGAGAATTCTTGCACTGATAATCAGATTCTTGCATGTATGTCACCACTGAGATACAGGATGGCCCCCTGGGTGTTGCACGCTTGTTGGCCTCTCTTGGTATCTCAGCCACACTCTGACAGCAGCTGCTTGAATTTATGAGTGTTTTGCTAAAAAATTAGACAAGACTAAAGCAATCTGAGGGTTGTAGCTCTCTTGCAGTTTTGCATGCTCAGCAAAGATAACCAAATTTGCTTTGTATGCAGAATACCATTTTCTCTCTGGCATAAAGCCCACAGTTTCTTCCCATTAGGAGCATCCAGTGTCCTACTTAATGGCAGAGGAAAAGAAGGGTCAGGCAGGGAACCTTGAAGACTGTGGGAGGGAGGTCAGGAGAGAAAGTAGTGAAGATTACAGTGGGCACTTCCTGGTTCTGACAAGAACCACCTGGGTGAGTTTTAAAGTCCTGACACACCTGGGCCCCAACCAGGGGCTTCTGATGTAAATTGGTCTGGGTGTGGCCCAGGCATGGGAGAGATTTTTAAGCTGTCTGCATGATTTTAATGTGTAGGCCACGTTCAAGGTCACTGTGACAGGCTCTGATTAGGACCAGGTTACAACTGCATCCAGCCATGGTGAATGGAATGGTCTCAGGTTTGAGGGTTCAGCTAGGTCATTTACTGGGGAGAGGGCAAATTGTGAGTTTCCTTAGCAGTTGTGAAGATACGCAGAGCTCCGCATACAGGTGATTTATATATAAAACAGGAGCACCCAACTTTCCATGGTTGTCTGGATTTGGGGAGCTGAGTATATGGCCCCTAGAACCACCTTGAGTTTGAGTAGGTTTTTATTCCCAGCCCCTGCTTAGGTCCTGCCAGATCTCACCTACCTCACACTTTAAAGTGCACATGAATCGCCTGGGGAGGTTGTTCAGCACAGATTCCGATGAGGTGCTCTGGGGTAGGGCCTGAGATGCTGTATTTCTCAAAGCTCCCAGGCCTGCTGCTGGTCCCCGGGGCCCTTTTTAAGGAGTAAGGAGCACAAAGGTGGTCCGCTCTAGCTTTGCCCAGGAAACTTCTGGAACGCCGAGGGGCTGCTTCTAGTTGGGATTCCACTGGCCTCTGGAGATGTCATTGCTGCCCATTATCTCGGCTTCCTGCACAGTCATAAATTACACCACCTGGCGCTATGCCCTGTTTTCTCCAAGGTGATGACTTCATAGAGCCATAGGTCTCAGCTCAGCCTGAACATTAGAATCATCCAAGGACCTTTAAGCAGTACTGATGCCCATACATTAAGGCCTGGTTTAATTTATCTGGGTACAGCCTGGGTACTGGGACTGGGACTCTAACAGAAATCCAGGCTCCACTCAGACCCACTGAGGCAGGAATCTGGGGTGAAACCTGACAATCTGGTCTAACTGCACCCCCGGTGATTCTGATGCCCCTTGAGTCTGAACGGCTTTCTAAGGATATGGAGGCAGCATAAAGCTTGTTTGCAACCTGAGCCTTGCAAGGGTGCGTGGGAGATGGGACACGGCTGTGGTGTGTTGGGAAGCCCTGAGGAAACGAGTTGCTTTTGAGGGGGCTCCTGGGGCCCTGGGAGGTCAGTGTCTGAGAGACTGTGCAGTGATTCAGTGCACTCCTCAAGCGCCCACCCTGGGGGACTGCTCTGGCGGTCGAGGGCCACCTTCCAGCCCCAGATATTCAGCTATTTAAAGTCTCAGCTGAATAATATTTTCCATCACGTGGCACAGACTACTTAGGAGTTCCTCAGAGCTGCCCAGGGTCATGTTTCTCAGCTTATCTATGGCTGTCTGGACCTGAGTCCTGGGACAGATCACTTGTCTCTGTTTTTCCTCCTAATTAAGGCCTAATTGAAGGGGGAAGGGGGAACGGGGTGGGGAAAGAGGGAGAATGACCTAGAATATCTTTGCAGGAAGCCTCCCAGAGCACATGTAACCATCACTGCCCTTCGTTCTATGTGAGAGGATGGCTCATAGAGGGTGAGACATTGTCCAAATTCACACAGCTTGTCCGTGACAGCCCCAGGTCTCACATATAAATCTCTGGGCCCTATGGGCTCATTGTCCTGGTCCCACTGTGCTTCAGGGAAGCCTCTTGACCCCCCTCACTTTTCCCTCACAGGCTTTCAGCCTGCTACCTGCGGGGAGATTTCAGATTTAAGATTAGGTGACCAACTGCTGTCCACAGTGTGGAGAGTGGAGGAGGCAAAACACATCCTGAGAGTCATGGCACCCACCACCTCCTGCCTGAACAGGGAGAAGCCCAGGCTGCCTCCTATCAGGCTCCTAGTAGCAGCCAACTGACAGCCCCCTCCCAGATCAGGAGGAAAGGACCAGTCTGCTCAGACACCGGGCAGATGGGGTGCTTTCCGGGAACCCTCAAAGAAGGACCACCCGCACGCATGATCGTTGTCTCTGTAGGAACCTAGGGCACTGGCTCTGAGCTGAAGGCAGCGCTCAGGTACAGCCCTTAGGGGCAGTGGGATGGGCAGAGGAGGCACTTGAGTTTCCGCTCCATTATCAACAAAGGCCTCGGCCAACCTCATGGGGGGGTTTTGGGTTCTCCTGGATGCTGGGCTTTCTTCTCCTACTGTGACCAAATGAGCAAAGGGTATAAACCTGGGTGAGGAGAGGCAGGCAGAGGAGAGCTTTCAGCCGAGAGTGTGTGCCTTGGCTGATGGCGGGGTCTGAGTGGACACAGGGCACCACCACAGCCACTCCCAGTTAGCCCAGCCCAATCTCGGCTGGGCACGAGAGGGCTCTGGCTGAGGGAACGAGTGAGGCAGCAGAGCCAGCATGGCTGTGAAGAAGGCCCGGAAGCGCCTGGGCTGTACTGACTGTGGGGCTGGGGAAGCCCACGTGATCACTCGCTCTGGGACTCTTTCCTCAGCTGCAGAAGGGAAATGCTGTTAGCACGTATTTTGTTGTGAGGATGGAAGGGACGATCACGTGGAAAGAATTTAACCCAGTGGTTGGCAAAATGCTTCATGAACAGCATTTTGTTCCTGGAAAAGGGCTTCATGTGCTGAGGAACATCCCTGAATACAGAGAATACCGAGTTGAGGACAGATTGGGACCTTGGGATAGAAAAATCAAGATTGTGGCTGTGTGTGTGCACAGGTCCTTCCTTGTGCTCACACACAGGCGCGCGCACACACACACACACACACACACACACACCCTGGGGAAGGGCTGTGGTGGCAGGAATGTAGAGAACAATAGCAGTCACCACGTAGGCTTTGAGCTTACACATAAATGTGTGAAGCGCCACGAAGAGGGTAGGAATCCGAGGGTGGGGAGACCTGCCCAGGCTGCCGTGGTGCACCACCGAGGCTCTGCCTGCCGCTGTCAGAAAGACATCAGTTCTGAGGTGTCCTTCCAAGTCCCCTGGAACGTTTGCTGCCCCCTGAGATGCATCCAGGTTTGATGGTGTCCTCAGTGGGGAGGACATGGACCATCAACGGCCAGGCTGCTGGGAATGTGGCCGAGAACCAGGCCAGGTGGGGATGTGGGCTCCGTGGATACCAGAAAGGGCAGATGCCACAGTGTAGAGACACCTGGATGCTACATGTGCCCACCTCCCCACCTGCTCTGGTTTTATAAGCTCCCCACGGGAATGGAAGAGGGAAAATTTCAGGGTAAGTCTGACACGACAGTGTATTCTGTCACTGAGGTTGATTAGGCTTCCTCACCCCATCAGGAGGAATGGGGTACAAAACAGTGACTACATGACATTGTTATAGAAGCCAGGTTACATTGGTGCCCTTGCGTTCTGGACTTGAATGTCCACACCTGCCACCTTTTCATCCTCTTTAGGTCTCTTGAAACCCATCACCCACCTGGCATTCCCACTTCCGAAGGTTTCTGCAAACTCTACCCAAAAGATAGAGAGTGGAGCGTTTTCAAAGGTGAGAGCATTTTATGGGTGTTTATGTTAATATAAAAAACAAATATAAAAACGGGAATGCACACAGTCAGTCCCCTAGGAGAAAAGGATTAAATGCAGAAGGCGCTGAGCTGGGATTCTCCTGAGAGGGTACGGTCCCACCGCTGTTTCTCATTGTTCCCATCACGGTGCCTCACAAAGCCCTAAGCGTCCTTCCCATCTTGGTTCTAATGCATAATACAGGTGATTAACTAGCTCTTGAGTAAGTCATATTGGCTAATTCCTCTAATTGTAGAGTTTTGTTTTGTTTTTAAAAAACCTGTTTACAATGTTAGAATATGATGTTTCCAAATCCAACTTTCCTTCACAGAGGAGGGGGCTGGCTGCTTCTCTGTGCTGGGCTTGGCTGTTTGAGAACACACTTCAGCTTGCAGGTGCCCCAGCCCAGCTGATGATAAGGCTGCCTCCAGTGTGGTTCCTCCCTGGTGACTGAGTCACCCCTTGCTGGGCTCTGAGGCCCTTCTGGGGACCTCATCATGCCTCACAATTAGGGGAGAGATTTAGAAAGTTCTGGCCAGTTGAAGAAGCCAGACAAAGAAATCTGATTTCAAATCCCTGCATAGCCACAATATGGATGAACAGCGCAGGTTATTCCAATTTGCTTGGTTTCCTCGGGGGAGAAATGGGGATGTTGATAGTTCCTCATTCAGAACTCTGTTTTCAGTGGGGCTGCCCAGCTGACAGTCCAGGGCACCAGTCACATTGTCTACTATGCACCTCATTTCTCCTGGAGTATGAGAACGGTGCCCCTGGAGGGTATGACCTGGTTGGCCTGATGGTGATGATAAGTGAGAGCATGCACAGAATGCTCACAACACAGCACCTGCCAGTTCCGGACTCCCAGATGTCCAAGGGCAGCCTCACTGCCGGCTCTGCCCTGGACACCCACGGCCTTTCATCCCTGGCACTCCTGGCTGGTGGGAGGACAGGACTGAATCATCCCACAGGTTTTCAATCCTGATGACATCTTCCATGGGGGCTGTGATCTCAGTCACAGTTCTAACAGATGTCAATCTCAATTCTAATGGTGTCAATATTGGGGAGAAGGCAGCTCCTTGGGCACAGAACTGAGTCTCAGAGTTGAGTCTAGGAAGGCATTCAGGCATTTCAGAAAGGAGAGCTGTCATTCCCACTCCCAGCTGAGATGGCGAAGAAAACATTTGGCTAGCCCTGCCACACCTTCTGCAGGAGACACAAGCAGAGGAAAATAACACTGCTCTTTTCTGCTCGATGCTCAGTCTGAGATCACTTGGGGCCCTCAGCTGACTGTTCCTCGCTTATTGGTCATATACAAGGTGGCTCTCCTGTGTGAAGATGTGCCACACTAGTCATGGTTCCAGAAGACTGGACCTACTCAGTCCCTGCCTCTGGGTGAATGTGGCTCAGATGCTGTGGGAATCCTGGGAAGTGATGAGAGATGTGGGCTGCAGTCCCTGTAACCCAGGCTTCATGCATGCTGCTTACCTCAAGGGAATACTCTCTGCCTCCAGTATCCACATTCCACTCATCATTCAGGGCCCAACTAAGTCTCACCTCCTCCGTGAAGCCTCCCTGATTTCTTGAGTTCTCTGAACTCAGCTTAACCTCTGTACCACGAGCTCAGCACTAAAATATTTATACTGCTATACATTTTAAATTTCTTTTTGAGAATGTCCTCTCTGCTCCCAGAACATTGTGCCAGCACTTCTATTTAGCAATACTTTTATTTCGCCTGTATCAAAGGTGTTTAGCTATGGTTTCCTCTCTAGATTATGGGTGGCTTGGGAACAGGGAAAAGGTCTCTGTAACCTTTACAGTGCCAAGAACACCCCACACATATTAGCTGATTTGATGCAGTGATGGTCTTTAGGCCCTTGTGTATAATATATGATCAAGGACCCACCATGGCTACTGAACTCCTATCACATTCATGTAGACACAGGCACATGTGTCCAGGTCCCCCTCAAGGAAGGACTTGCTTCCCAATTGTAGGGATTATGGTCAGTAGGCAGCCTCAGCTGCAGGATCATCTGGGGTCACACCCACCTAGGACAGCCTACATCTAATGAGAGAGTATTGTGGGGATATACAGGCCTGTCTGTTTCAGCTAGACATGGGACAGTTCTGAAGGCAGCATATGTCCCAGAACTCCCTACCAGGTTGGGCTTCTCTCATGGTTTTATTTCTCTTCCCCAATGTTACTACTACTTCCTTTCTTTTACAGTATTGATCTCTAATAAGCCTGTTGATTACTAATAAGCAAATTCCATCTCAGTGACTGTTTTCCCTATAAAACTGAACTGATGGCAGTGTCTTTCAGGGGAAGGAGGGTGATGAAAATTGATTTTATACCCATTCGTGAGTAAATATTGCCTGGAAAACACACGTGCATGATAAATGCCCAAATGAGGAGCTGGCACCGCTTGGCGACTCCTGCCTCTGTGAGAGCAAAGGTGTAAGAAAGCTATAGTCAGTGTGTTCTTACTTCAGGAATTCCTCTGTCTGGACACTTCCCATATATCAGTTAGCTATTGATGAGTAACAAACCATTCCAAAACTCAGACTCTTCACGTCATGAATCCTCAGGCCATTTGTTAAGGGGGCAGACAGGGCCTTGGTGGAGGGAATTTCTATGGGAGAGGAGTGTCTGTGATCACCATGATTGAGATTCTGTTGCTTTGGTTCACTTTCTACTTCCCTTGCACTCTGTATGTTACACACAGACGAGTGCAAGAGTGAGCCTTCCTTCCTGTTCTCTCCCTGATACACCACAGTTACCAGAGAGAGAGCCATGAACACAGGGTCCAAGAGCCCCTTCCACATTTCTATCAGCCACAGTAGAACTCTGAGAATGCAGATATACTAGGTGAACTGGTTAATAATTTGGATTTTGTAATCAAAGAAAACATGGTAATTTCAAGAGAAACATTAAAAGTACTTTATTCAAGGTAATGTCCATTGCTAGCTACATATTTTCCCCATCTTCCAGGTAATTTGTGGATACCATCCTAATAGAACTTTTCTTGTTTTGAGGCAAACCATTCAGAGACTCAATTTTCCACTTCTTCATATGTTTTGAAGTGCTGCTCAGAAAGTGTGTGTGCCACTGATAGGATGAAGTGTTAATCTGAAGGAGAAAGGTCTGATGAATATAGCAGGTGGATTAACACTTCCCAGGCAAGATCTTCTAATGTGTCTTTAACTGGTTTTGAAGTGTGTGATGGTGCATTATCATGAAGCAAAATTACTGTGCCGTGTCTTCTGGCCCATTCTGGTCATTTTATGATCAAAGTGTGGTTCAAATGGATTATTTGTTGTTGGTAGCAATCAGTATTAACAGTTTCACCTGGTTATAGAAGCTCATAATACACCACACCTTCCTGATACCACCAAATGCAGAGAGAGCATTGTCTTCTTTCTGAAGCGATTTAGCCTTGCAGTCGATGTTGATGGTTGACTTGTATCAACCCATGACTTTGTGCGGTTGGGATTCTCAAAATAAATCCACTTTTTATTGCCAGTCACAATTCGATGCAAAAAAGGCTTTCTTTGGTGCCATTGAAGCAACATTTTACTGATGACTTTTCAGTTTTCCATTTGTCTTTCGTTCAGTTGATGTGGCAACCATTTTCCTTCCTTTAAAATCTTTCCCACTGCTTCTAAATGATCAGAAATTGTTTGCTGAGCAATATTGAAGCTTTCTGCAAGTTGTTTTTGGGTTTGACATGCATTTTCATCCAATAATGCTTGTAATTGTTGGTCTTCAAACTTTTTCAGTTAACCTGGGCGTTCTTTGTCTTTCCCATTGAAATCATCACTTTTAAGCATTTAAACCAGCGTTCACAAGTATCTTGAGATGGAGTGTGTCCACCATGAGTTTCCCAAAGTATACAATAATTTTCAGCAGCACTTTTATTCAAAATGAAGTAATTATTAAAACTTCCTGCAAATGCCATTTTTTGGCACAGTATTCGACATTTTTAAGCATAAAAATATCTATGATGTTAACACCTTCAGCAAATTTGACATGAAGTTTTGAAGCTTGCTGTCAATACAACAAAATAGCATACATATCAAATCGTATATATATCAACATATGTGTAACTCCATCTATTGAAAAAAATTCGCAATATTAACTGGTACACTCCATTATCAACCATGGCCACCACTTTTCCTTCCAATTTCTGGTTGGCCAGAGCAATTACATGATCTTACTACATGACATCTAGCCATTTACCCTGGAATTTTGTCCATCACAAAGCTTACCACGTGGTGGCACCTTAGAGATCTCCTATGAAGTAAGTCTGTGTGATCTGCACATTCTACTTGCAAGTTGCCCTTACTTTTCCGGGGGAGTTTCTGACCTTAGAGCTGTTATGTGAATTCTCTTCCCTTCCCTTTATCTCCTGGATCTTTTTATCTTTATTTAAAAAAATTATTTTGCTTTTATGTATTGCTATAAACTTTTTTGTTTTAATTTTTAAATTAGCGTACAGTAATATTGGCTTTTTTGTACAGAATTTGACTGTTTTTGGCATACAATTATATGAATTTCAGCATGTATACAGATTCATGCAACTACTGCCATAATCAGGATAAAAAATAGTTCATTACCCCCAAACTCCCTCATGCTACCCTTTTATAGGCTCATTCTCCCTTCCACCTAACCCCTGGCAACCACTGATCTGTTCTTCATCACTAGTTTTGTATTTTTGAGAATGTCAAGTAAATGGAATGTTATATTATGTAACCTTTCAAGACTGGCTTCTTTCACTCAACATAATGGCTTTGAGGTTTATCCAAGTTGATGCAAGTAGTTCTTTTTTTTTTTTCTACTGATGAGTAGAGTTTCATTATATAGATGTACCAGTTTGTTTATTCATTCACTCATTGGGTTGAATTGCTTCCAGATAGGGGAACTTTGAATAGAACTGCTATAAACATTTGTGTGCAGGTTTTTATGTGAGCATAAAATTTTCATTTTTCTAGTGTAAATACCCAGAGATGGGATTTATGGGTCATTTTTAACTGGGTACGTGTTTAACTTCATAAGGAATAGCCAAACTCTTTCCCAGAGTGTCTGAACCATTTTATATTCTTCCCTGTAATGGTCTTCCACATCCTTGCCAGCATTTGGTATCATCAGAAATTTTTAAAAAAGCAACAGCTTACTGAGAGACAGCTCATATATTATACAAGTCACCCATTTAAAGTGTGAAAATTTAATGGCTTTAGTATATTCACTAATATTTGCAATACCATTATCACAGACAATTTTAGAATACTTCATCACATCAAAAAGAAATCCTATACCCATGAGGTCTTTATCACCTTCCATTCCCTCTATCCACCCTCTTTCACTTCTCACCCTAAGTAACTATCAATCAACTGTGTGTCTCTATATATTTACCTATTCTGGGCATTTTATACAAATTAAATCATGCAATATGTGGTTTTCCTTCACTTAGCATAATGTTTCTGAGGTTCATCCATGTTGCAGCATGTATCACTACTTCATTCTTTTTTATGGCCAAATTATATTCTATTGGGGTTGTATCCAAATTTTTGCAAGTGTGAATAATGTTGTTGTGAACATTTGTGTACAAGTGCTTGTGTGCATATATGTTTTCATTTCTCTTGGATGTATATCTAGGAGTGGGATTATAGGGTCATGTGGTAATTCTGGGTTCAATCATTGGAGGGCCTGCCAGAATGTGTCACGAAGTGGCTGCACTATTTTATGCTCCCATTTGCAGTGAAGGAGGAATCTGATTCTCCACATCCTTGTCAATATTTATTACCTGACTTTTTTATTATAGCCATCCTAGGTGAGTGTGAAGCGGTACCTCATTGTGATTTTGATTTGCATTTCCCTAATGACTAAAGATATTGAATATATTTTCATGTGTTTACTGACCATTTGTATATCTTCTTTGGGAAAATGTTTATTTAAGTTCTTTGCTTGCTTTTAAATTGTTGTTTCTTTTTTTGTTGTCAAGTTTTAAGCATTCTTAATATATTCTGGATACAAGTTCCTTTTCAGATACATGATTTGAAAAATTTATTCCATTCTGTGGGTTATTGTTGTACTCTCTTGAAAATAACCTTTGATGCACAAAAGATTTTGATGAAGTCTAAATTACCTCTTTATCCTTTTGTTGGCTTGTCCTTTTGGCATCATATTTAAGGAAAGATTGCCAAATCCAAGATCATGCAGATTTGATGCCCTCTATGTTTCTTCTAGGAATTTTATAGTTTTAACTTTTAAATTTAGGTCTTTGACCAATTTTGAGTTAATTTTAATATGTGGTATAAAGGATCCAGCTTTATTCTTTTGCATGTGTCCAGAGCCATTAGTTGAAGACTGTTTTTTCCCCCATTCAATGGTCATGGCACCCTTGTTGAAGCTTAGTTGACACAGATGTATTGGTTTTATTTCTGGATCATAATTCTATTCCACTTATCAATATGTGTTCTTATGCCAGTATGGCACACTGTTTTGATTACTGTTGATTTGTAGTAAGTTTTTTAAATCAGAAAGTGAGAGCTATCAAAATTTATTTTCCCTTAGATTATTTTGGCTATTCTGGGTCTCTTACAATTCCATGTAAATTTTAAGATCAGATTTTCCATTTCTACAAAAACACTCCTTAGAATTTTATTAGGGAAGGCATTGCGTCTGTAGATTGTTTTGGGAAGTATTGCCATCTTTACAATATTAAATCTTCCAAGCCATGAACATAAACTTTCTTTTCATTTATTTAGGTCTTCTTTAATTTGTTCAGTTATATTAGCTTTTACAATTATACTAACCTTTACGGGTGCTTTTTGTTTATTTGGATAAAATTATTCTCTGTTGACACTTGCATTCATTCTGAAGATTTTCCATTAATGTTTGTTGTAAGAAGAATGCGCTAATAACAAACTTTCTTCATTTTTAATGAGGCAATGACTTCATTTTGCCCTTTGTTTTGAAAGATAGCTTTGCTATTTTAGGCTTCTTGGTTGGCAGTTTTTTCTTTGAGCATTTTGAACACATTATCCCTCTGCCTTCTAACTTTCATTGTTTAATGTAAGTCAACTATTTATCTTACTGGTGTTCATTTGTAAGTTCTAAGTGTCTTACTTTCTCTTAGTGCTGTCAAGATTCCCTCCTCGTGTTTGGCTTTCAGCATTTTTACTATGGTTTGCCTATTGGTGGATCTTTTTGTATTTAACTTATTGGACTTTGTTGAACATCCTCAATGTGTAGATTAAGAGTTTTAAAAATAGCCTTAACCAGTTTGGTTCAGTGGATGGAGCGTCGGCCTGCGGACTGAAGGGTCCCGAGTTCGATTCCGGTCGAGGGCATGTACCTGAGTTGCGGGCACATCCCCAGTAGGAGGTGTGCAGGAGGCAGCTGATTGATGTTTCTCTCTCATTGATGTTTCTTGCTCTCTATCCTTCTCCCTTCCTCTCTGTAAATTATCAATAAAATACCTTTTGACCCTGTGATCCCACTTCTGGGAATATATCCTAAGAAACCAGAAACGCCAATCAGAAAGGACATATGCATCCCTATGTTCATAGCAGCACAATTTACCATAGCAAAAATTTGGAAACAGCCTAAGTGCCCATCAACAGATGAATGGATTAGAAAACTGTGGTACATCTTCACAATGGAATACTATGCTGCTG
>PVJC01000830.1:42956-70632 GCA_004026665.1 Murina feae | reverse complement strand
AGGGTGTGTAACAGATCAGACATGGGACTTTTGTGTATGCATTTAAGCATAACCAATGGACACAAAACACTGGGGGGTAGGGGAGGCGGGGGGAAGGGCAGGGGGAAAAAGAGATATATGTACTAATCTTTGTAAAGCTTTATGTAATAATAATTTTAAAAAAATTAAAAAATATAAATAAAACTGAACATTGAGAATTAATAAGAAAAAAAATAATAAATTTGGGAAGTTTTAAAAACTATTTCTTTGAATATTTTTCCTACTCCTTCCTCTATCCCCTTTCTTTCTGCTACTTTCATTATGCATATGTTGGTGCACTGAATTGTGTTCCACATTTCTCTGTGACATTCATTTTTTCCTCTCTGTTCTTCAGATTGCATAATCTCTATCTATTTCAAGTTTGCTAATTCTTTCTTATGCTAGTTGCAATGTACTGTCAATGTTTTCTAGTCGTATTTTCATTTCAATGATTATGCCTTTCCGATGCAGTATTGCCAGTTGGTTATTTTATAGAATTTCCATCTCTTTGTTGTTATTTCCTATTTGTTATTTCCCAAAGGTCATCATACATTCCTTTACTTCTTTAATCATAGTTTATTTTAGTTCTTGAGCATGTTTATAATGGCTAATTTGAAGTCTTTTTCTGTTCAATCTGAATTCTGGTCTCTCTGGCAGTTTTAGTTGTCTGCTTTTTTCTTCTTCTTCTTTTAATGTATGGGTCATACTTTCTTGTTTCTTCACATGTTTTATAATTTTCTTGTTGAAAACTGTACATTTTAAATAACATAGTATAGCAATTCTTAATATTGGTCTTCCTTCTGTAGGGTTGGGCTTGCTACTGCCATTTGCTTGTTTACTTGTTTAATGACTGGCTAGATTACTTTAGTGAAGCCTATTTCTTTCCTCTCCATCACTACAGTGTGAAGTCTCCAATGGTGTTTCTTAAGACCATATCCTTGGGTAAGCCCACAGTCACCCTGGAATGACAGCTTTGTATGATTTCAATTCTTTACATTTTTAAGGTTTATTTTTACAACCTTTATGGTTTGTGTACCTTTATGAATGTTTCCTGTGCATCATAAAAATGTTGTATAGAAAACTTTCATAAATATTAGACTCTGTTGTTTGATGATGTTTTTCACTTTTATATCCTTGGCAATTTTTATTCTACTAGTTTCATCAGTGTTGGCATCTCCAAGTATAATTGTGTATTGGTCTAGTTGTCTTTTCTGTTCGCAGTTTTTGCTGACAGGTATTTTGGTGCTCAGTTATTTGATGTGTAGACATTTAGGATCACTAGGTCTTCCTGATGAACCTACATTTTATTATTATACTAGTGACCTGGTGCATGGATTCATGCACATTGAAAGGTAATTAATTAGAAGAAATATTTTAATATTGCTATTCGTCCTTTCTCTATAATAAAAGTGTCAACTAAATTCACGATCGACAATGACAGATCAAAACACATGCGTGCAATTGGCACCAGCGAGAGCTTTATATGTATCATGCATGTGTGAGTCAACTTAGCCATATATATATCTCTATATAAATAAAAATGTAAATGTTCATTTGTTCAGAATCTCAAATCTCTGAAAGTTCTTCACTGATTGCTTTGAAATTTTGACACAACGTTGAATTTGAATATGCATGTGTTTTTATATACTACATTATATAGATGTCACACTTGTGACAGGTAAAAACATGCTTTTCTTGAAAAAACATGCTTTTTTTTTTTAAAAAGCGCCATCTGCTGGACATAAAAGCAACACATGCTATGAACTTAATATTATTTAGTCTAACATTCAAAGCCAGGCAGTCACATACAAGTCTGTTGACGCTGTTGTGGAAGCAGATGAAGCAGTTAATTATCTAATAGAATTTTGGAATTCACTCAAGTCTGCCAGGGATGCCACGGCACGTACTGCAATTGAAAATCATAGTGCCAATTATTATGTTGTGAAATATCAACCAGTGCAGGGCTGGGCCTCGGGCCGGGGCTGGGCTGGGGCTCGGGGCTCAGGCAGCCACTGCAGTTCCCCCCATGCCTGCTGGTGGCCGAGGACTTGTAGGAAGTGTGGTGGGCGAGGGTGGGGGAGCTTCCTTGGCTCCTTTTTCTTCCAGCTTTTGGGTGGCTCAGCTAGGGCCCCTGCTGGCGGGAGTCGGGCGCAGGGTGCAGGGTGTGGGGTGCAAAGCATGGGCCACCAGAGGGGAGCGGGGGTGCAGGCCGGCACTGGGGAGCCTGGTCTGCAGAGGCACACGTGTGTGAGGCCAGATCAGCCAGGCAGGGCGGGGGCGGTGGTGTGTCAGGGGCAGCCGCTTGAGAGAGCGCATTGTATACCCACAAGCATTGTGCAACTGAATATATTAGAAACTTGCTTTTTCTTTTCTTTCTTTGCCATTTAACCAGACTGAGCCACAGCAATGTGTGGCGGGTACAGCTAGTTATATATAATACTAGGGGCCCGGTGCACAAAAATTTGTGCACTCGGGGTGCAGGGAGTCCCTCAGCCCTGCCTGTGCCCTCTCACAGTCTGGGACTCCTCAGTGGATGTCCTATGATGGCTCCAGTCTGCCAGGCGCCTTCTGTGTGTGTGTGTGTGTGTGTGTGTGTGTGTGTGTGTGTGACACCACTGGGGACCTGCCCCCAGCCGCATCTGAGGCTCGGAGCAGTCCTCCTGTGTGTGTCTACCTGCTGGGAGCCTGCCCCTAGGCACACCATGATGATCTCTCAGACTCTTGCCCTCCCCTGCATGTTGTTCTATTTTTTGAGCTGTGACCAGGGCTGGGTGCGGCCTGCCTCCCAAGCTTGCCTACTGCCCATCTTCCTCCAGCCACCAGAAAGCAGGAAAACTCCGCCTCCTGGTCAGGCCAGCCTTTTCCTGCTCCCTGATCACCGGAAGTGGTCTGGAGAGCCGCCAAGCAGGACTCCAGCCCCCAAGAGTTTGCTTTCCCGCTCCCCAGTGGCCCCCAAAGGGCCTGGGGAGCCGCCAAGCAGGCCACTGACTTTTTCCCACTCACCGGTCCCCTGCTGCCTTCCTTTCCCACTTCCCAGTGCTGCCAAAGGGTCTGGGGAGCTGCCAAGCAGGCCCCTGGCCCCTGCAGCCTTGCTTTCCCGCTCCCCGGTGCCCCGCAAAGGGCCTGGGCAGCTGCCAAGCAGGCCGAGACCGCCCCGCTGCCTCTTTCCCACTCCCCAGCCCACCACCTTGCTTTCCCACTTCCTGGTGCCCTGCAAGGGGCCTGGGAAGCCCACCAAGCAGGCTGCCGACCCTGCCACCTCCTACCCGCTCCCCAATGCCCCTCCAAGGACCTGGGAAGCCCACCAAGCAGGCTGCTGACCCTGCTGCCTCTTACCCGCTTCCCGGTGCCCTGCAACCCTGCCGCCTGTTTCCCACTCACGGGTCCTGGGTCCTGCGCTGTCCCGCCCTGCAGCCGCTCTGTGCACTCGGGAGGTCCCTCAGCCCGGCCTGTGCCCTCTCACAGTCTGGGACCCCTCGGGGGATGTCCACCTGCTGGCATGCCTGACCAGGCTGGGTGAGGGGCTTTAAGGCTGCCCACAGCTCCCATTGACCCAATGTCCCAGCAAGGCCGGCTGGACGCAGGTTTCCTATAATTGATGCTGTTCCTTTAAGGCGGCTTCTATAATGAAACAATTGTTACACTTAATTGTTGCAAATGTGCGTTTTTGCTTCAGGCCAAAGGCTAAGGAGCCAGCGAGCAGGTAGTTTCGCTCTCGCTCCTGCTGCAGCGGACTCTGCCTAAACGTTTACTCAGGTCCCTGAGTGGCGGCTGCCATGTTGGCTGGGCTAATTTGCATGCAGCCGTTCTGATTGGCTGTGGGCGTCCCGGAGAAATGGTTAATTTTACTACTCTGCCTTTATTAGTTTAGATATAGTAGGGGCCCGGTGCCCAAAAATTTGTGCACTTGGAGGGTGGGGGTCTCTCAGCCCGGCCTGTGCCCTCTTGTAGTCTGGGACACCTCGGGGGGGATGTCCACCTGCTTGGCATGCCTGGCCAGCCTGGGTGAGGGGTTGGGGGCCATTTTCAGGCTGTCCACAGCCCCTTCAGGGTTCATGCACTGGGGGATAGGAGGGCTGGTGAGTGCAGGCCTGGACGTTTCCCACCAGAGGGCCCACGATCGCACACGCCTGGTGGGCCCCCACCGCTGAGGCGACACACCTGGCACAGAGCTGGGTGGCAAGCCAGGGGCAGATGCTGGTGCAGGATCCCTCGGTGGGGCCCTGCTGTTGAGCAAACACACGTAGGGTGGAGCTGGGCAGTGAACTGGCTTCGGATTCTCCGCACTGTGCAGCAGATGCTCCCGCACGCCCTGTGGAGGCCCCTGGGGGGTGGATGAAGGTAGCGGACCCTGGACTGGTGCTCCCGCACACCCCTGAGGAGGCCCCCAGGGCAGAGCCAGGCTGCGGACCCAGGACGACTGCTCTTGCACACCCTGCACAGGCCCCCCGCGCTCCCGCATGCCCCGGGGAGGCCCCCAGGGGGCGGAGCCAGGCAGCGGACCCAGGATGACTGCTCCTGCAAGCCCCATGGAGGACCCACTCTCCCACACACCTAGTAGAGCCCCCAGGGGGTGGAGCCAGGCAGCAGACCCAGGACAGTTGCTCCTGGACGCCCCGAGGAGGCCCCAGGCTGGACCCCCCCTCCCACTGAGCTGACACACCTGGCACAGCTATGCCGGCCGGCCGTAGCTGCAGAGCCGCCCTGCCAGCCTCCATCTTGGCTGGGTTAATTTGCATACAGCCACTCTGATTGGCTGGTGGGTGTGGCCGTGAGCAGAGGCTCAGCCAGCCTAGGCAGGCAGTTGCAACAGAATCCTTTGGTTTGCTCTAGCTCCATGGCTGTTGGCCTCCATCTTGGCTGGGTTAATTTGCATACAGCCGCTCTGATTGGCTGGTGGGCGTGGCCATGAGCAGAGGCTCAGCCAGCCTAGGCAGGCAGTTGCAACAGAGTCCTTTGGTTTGCTCTAGCTCCATGGCTGTTGGCCTCCATCTTGGCTGGGTTAATTTGCATACAGACGCTCTGATTGGCTGGTGGTAACGGTCAAATTTGCATGTTTCTCTTTTATTATATTAGATAATAAACTTGCTTAATTACATCTGCTTTCTGATTTAGCTAAACTTTTTCCAGCCTAGTAAAGCACCCCAATTTCTCTTTCAGGTAATTGTCAGCAACATAGCAGTAAATGTCAACATGAAGCAGATTATTATTGTAGATCATGCAGGGAGAACAAAGGGTAAAATATTTAACTGCAGCAGTGTTTGGCTATATTCTGCACAGTGAGAAAATCTGAAGTCATTTTCAAGTTCCACCATTTCTTACTTCTTTTCAGTTGGGTCAGATTTCTAAACTTTCTAAATCTCCGTTTTCTGGCTAATGAAAAGAGAATAGAATTCGCAGTAGAATCTACCTGCTCTAGGACTTCTGTGAGGATCAAATGAGATGAGGCATGGGAAAATGCTTCACAAACATTTGGTTAAAGTATAAAATGTTTGCACATGGCTATAAAGCAAATCGTGTTCCTGGGCTGAGGAAACTTTATGGAGGCTAGTCACTAGGGAGAAGAAGCCAGGCGTTACTATGTGACATCATTATCTGGCACCCACAGGGACCGTTTCTTGGCTGGGCTGGACTGTGAGCTGTGGGCTGCATTTTGTGCCATGGAGTCTTGGAAGCGTTGGCTGCGATTTAGTGGAGTGTTATTCTGGGGTGGTGGCGGAGCCTGTATCACACTTGGGGAAAGCTGAGTGTTGGTTTGTTGGCACTAGGTCTGTGATGCTAGCCAGTTTGTGTCATGGCAGCTCCTGCATTGAGAGTCTGCCCCCTGGTGGTCAATGTGCATCATAGCTACTGGTTGGAGGGTCAGACAGATACTTAGGCTTTATATATATAGATAATGCCCTTCTTTATCCTTAATAATTTCTTTGCTCTAAAGTTTACTTTGTATGATAGTAATAGAACCACTCCATCTTTCTTTTGATCAATGTTTGCACAGAATATCTTACTCCATCATTTTATTTATAATGTACCTATATTGTTATATTTTTAGTTTCTTGCAGACAGCATACAGCTATGTCATATATTTGTTATTCCTAGCTATTCTGACAATATCTTCCACTTTTAATTGGTGTGGTTAGACCATTTATATTTAATATCATTATTGGAATTTTGAATTTAGGTCTATCACTTTGTTCCTTTTTCTCCCCAAGTTTTATTCTGGTATCATTTTACTGTGAGTTGAAGAGCTTTATTTTACATCTCTTTGAGAACAGTCCTACTGGAAGTGAATTATCTAGTTTTTCTTCATCTGAGAATATCTTTATTTTACCTTCATTTCAAAATGATGTTTTCACTGAAGATAAAATTCTGGGTTGACAGTTCTTTTATTTCAACACTTAATAAATATATTCCTTCCTTCTGGCATTTGTGGTTTTTGATGTGAAATCCACACATCCTTGAATTATTGTTCCTGTATAAGGAATGTGTCATTTTTCTCTGTTTCCTTTCACATTTGTTTCTTTGTCTTTAATTTTCAGTAATCCTATATAATAAAAGCCTAATATGCTAACTGTCTGGTTCTCCGTTAAACCAATCAAAGCGTAATATGCTAATGATATGCCAAGGCCACTCAACCACTTGCTATGACATGCACTGATCACCAGGGGGCAGACAGTTGACCAGTTGCTATGACGTGCACTGACCACCAGGGGGCAGATGCTCTGACTGGTAGGTTAGCTTGTTGCTGGGATCTGGCTGATCAGGACTGAGTGAGATGGGCTGGACATGCCCTAGAGCCCTCCCGTGGTCCCTCCCCTGCTGGCCAACCTCCTGTGTCCTTCCTTGGCCCTGATCATGCACTAGTGGGGTCACTTGGCCTGGCCTGCACCATCTTGCAATCTGGGACCTCTTGGGGGCTGTCAAAGAGCTGGTTTCAGCCTGATGGTGGAATGACTGGTCACTATGATGCTCATTGATCAACAGAGGAGCTGCCTCCTGGTGGTCAGTGCGCTCACACAGTGGGAGCGCTGCTCAACCAGAAGCTGATGAGTGCAGTGGCAGTGGCGGGAGCCTCTCCTGCCTCCGTGACAGTACTGAGGATGTCTGACTGCTGGCTTAGGCCCACTCCCTGTGGGGATCGGGCCTAAGCCATCAGTTGACATCTCCTGAGGGCTCTCAGATTGAGAGAGGGCACAGGTTGGGCTGAGAGACCCCATCCCCGAGTGCATGAGTTTTGTGCACTGGGCCTCTGGTTGGGTTATATGATGTTGGGGCATAGAATTCTTTGGGTTTATAATGATTTGGGGGTTTTTTCTCTTCTTAAATCTGCAGGTTTATGTATTTCACCAAATTTGAGGTTTTTAGGCAATACTTTTTCAAATATTTTTTTCCTGCATTGCCTTTCTACTCTCCTTTTGTTACTTTTATGACATAGATGTTAGACTTCTTGGGATTGTCCCACAGGTCCATGAGGATCCTTCATTTTAAAAATTCCTTTTCTGTTTGTAGTTCAGTTTTTATAATTTACATTGCTCTATTTTCAAGGTTATTGATTCTTTATTATTTCTGCTTTGTCACTGAGCCCATCCAATGAGTGTTTTTTTTAAATTTGGTTATTGCAATTTTTTATTTATAAAGTTTACATTTGGCTCTTCTTTAAACCTTGACTGAGATTCCCCCCCCACACTCCCATTTACTTCAAGAGTGTTCATGCTCACTTGTTAGAGCATTTTAATAAAGGCTGTTAAGTCTTTGTCAAATAATTCCAACTGCTGTGTCATCTTGGCATTGTCATCTGTTGTCCTTTCCACTAAGAATATTTTTGTTACATTCTCAAATCCTTTCAGGGTTTATTTGTATCTGCCCACATATGCCTACCCAGTTCCATCTGGTATCTGGATATTGGTCTATCTGATAGTTCAGTTCTCAAAGTACATGGGTGGTATGCTTAAATGGTCAGATCCATGCATGTACAGCTTGTGGCTGAACTCAGGACTCATAACCAACCTATGTGGTTGCTTCCCTGAGTTCTGTCTGTGTGTGACCTTAGTACTTTCTGGTTTCATAGCATATCCCCCTTTTAGTTCTCCAAACACAAACTTCCCTGTTTGCTTGCTACTGTTTACTTTTCAGAGCCCTTAAATAGACGCTCCATGCATCCTGTACAAATTATAGCTAGGTTCACTGGGAGTAACAAGCTGGAGTATACATATTCCACCTTACCCAAACTGAAACCTCCTCTGGGTCCTGTTGGGACATACTCCCACACCTCCTTCTTTGCTGGAAACACCTGGTGGCCTTTCCTCCTCGTACTACGCCTATACTTTTGAGGCACCCTCCAGCAACTGTTAGATTGAACTGAAAGTGTCTTCAGTCTCTGCCCAGAATGGAACAAAAGACCCAGCCCCTCCCCCTATGATTATTTGTTATCCAGGTCCTCACACACACATTTGCTGAACAGGAATTATATAGTAAATCTGATACTAAAGTTGGAGGTTTTGTTGACTCCTGGACATTTATCATTTTTTTTTTGTATAGATAATAGGAACAAGATAAAGATGATGGTAGGATACAGTTGTAATAATATGCCTAAGCAGAATGGTAGGAGAGACATATCCAACCAAATTAATAGCAGTGCAAATTGGTACAGCTTTCTTAAAAAGGAATTTGGGGGAAAAAAATCCCACAAGAAATGTTAAAGTATTCATACATACTTAGGGATTTTTCCCAAGGAAGTAACTAAAATAAAGCTACATGCTAGTAAAAAGGTACTCATTAAAGGATTATCTCTAATAGCCAGGCCTTGGACACAACCCCAATGTACCCAAACTAAAAAACATTTCATAAATTATGGTACATAACTAGTATGTTATGGATAATAGTCATTTAAAATAAATATTTTGAATGTTGTGTGGGAGCATACAAAATGAATGTTATTTATTACTGTGTAATTTTAATACTTAAGTAGAACAGATTAAGCTTTTAGTTCTTAAAAAAGACCAAAAATCTATGGATCCTATCCAAATGAAAGGGATAAAAAAGGAGTTTCAACAGAACATTGTTTAAGCCTGTGATTAGATAAACATGAAAAGCATTTCAGGTTTGTACTACACCCAGCATATTTTTAAAAAGTCCACCAGTAACACTGATGTTTCTACCACCATATTATTCAATTCTCATTAATTTTAGTAGTTTGTGAAGGGGCATGTTTCTTAGTGTACAAACACAATGTCCAAGTGAAATTCATATAACCTCTTTAACATTATCCCTGAGTATTCTGTCTTATAGTGCTAAAAGAAACCACCAAAACAATGTTGGATAACATACAAGCATGCACCACATAGCAGTGTTTCAGTCGATAACAGACTGCATTTGCACTTATGATGGTACCCATCTATACTAATAAAAGTGTAATATGCTAATTAGACTGGACAGCTGAACGACCTTCCGGATGTCATTCTGGATATCCTTCCGGATAAAGCTGCAGTGGCAAGGGCCGAGGCAGAGGTGATTAGGGGCGATCAGGCAGGCAGGCAGAGTGGTTAGGGGTGATTAGGCAGGCAGGTGAGCAGTAAGGGGTGATGAGGCATACAGGCAGAATGGTTAGGGGCAGTCAGGCAGGCCATCAGAGGCATTTAGGGATGATCAGGCAGGCAGGCAGAGTGGTTAGGGGTGATCAGGAAGGCAGGCAGGTCAGCAGTTAGGAGCCAGCTGTCCCAGATTGTGAGAGAGATGTCCAACTGCCGGTTTAGGCCTGATCCCACAGGGGTCCCTGCAGGATTGGGCCTAAACTGGCAGCTGGACTTCTGAAGGGTCCTGGATTGCGAGAGAGTGCAGGCCAGGCTGAGGGATTCCCCTCCCCCCCATGCATGAATTTCATGCACCGAGTCTCTAGTAAGATTATAATGGAGTTGAAAAGTTCCTATTGCCTAGTGATGTCATAGGCAATATCTTAATAACATGTCATAGTGCAACATATTACTCATTTATTGTGGTGAAGATGGTGCAAACAAACCTATCGCGCTGCCAGAACATAAAAATCCAGCACTTACAATTATGTACAGTACATAATACTTGATAATAAATGACTGTGTTACTACTTTATGTGTTTACTATATTATACTTGCTATCATTATTTTACAGGATACCCTTTTTGCTTAAAAATATTTTCTGCAAAACAGTATGCTGTCTGTTTTATACCAGTAGCAGTCTCATACATCTTGAGTTTACTGCATCTCTTGATGGGATCATTGTATCCTGTGCTTGATTTAATCTTGTGTTGTTTTGTAGAGTAACATGCTATACAGACTTGCAGCCTGGTAGCACTAAGCTCTACCACAGAGTCTAAGTGTGTATAGTAGGCTATACCATTTATGTTTGTGTAAGTGAATTCTAAGATGTTTGCACAAGGATGAAATTGCCTAATGACACATTCCTCAGTGGGACGTGTCCCCATTGTTAAGAGGTGCATTACTCTTATGATATAAGACAATTATTTCCCATTCTAGAATCTTTAACATTAATTATTTTGTGAACTAATGCAGATGAGAAAATAGGATCATAGCAAATCATATTTAGCAAATGCTGAAAAGACATTGTATAAAATTCTATATTCAATCCTTATTAAAGTTCTAATCATAAATGGAATAGGAGGGTACAAAAAGATAAAAGAAGTATTTTCTCAAAACTAACAAATATCCTATTTTGTATGTCACTGTGAAAATATATTAAAATGGTCATTGATGATGACTCTATACCATATGTATACCATATGGTACCATGTTTATGAACTCCTCATTAATTCCAGGTCATGAAAATTCTCTTCTGTACTTTCTTCTAAAGCTTTATAGTTTTACATTTTATACTTAGAATTATGATTTATTTTGAGTTAATTTTTGTATGAGGCATATGATTTAGTTTGGGGTTCATCTTTTTGCATGTCAATTTCCATTTTTTAAAAAGATTGTCCTTCTTTCATTGAATTGCTTTTGCTTCCATTGAATTCAATTTTGCTTTTCTCAGTCTCTCAAAATTCAGTTTGCCATTTTTTTGTGTGTGAATCTCTTTTTGGTCTCTCATTTTGTTTCACTGTCTTAATTACCAAAGCTTTATTAAAAGCCTTAAAGTCAGTGTGATTCTTCTAATTTATTCTTCATTTTATAAAATGACTTGGCCACTCTAGTCCTTTGCCTTTCTATATATATTTTAGTATCAGTTTGTCTATATCTACAGAAAATTCTGTTTGGATTATGATTTATATTGCCTAAATTCCACACGATATCAACTCATCTACCAAAAAAGTGTTATTAATCTGGGAACTAAATCATCTTCGCATTCCTGCAGTTGTGGATTAGACTTTTAATATACTGGTAGGTTCAGCTTCCCAATATTTCATTTATAATTTTTCTTTATGTTCATCAAAAAAGTTAACCTACTGCTTTTCTGAGGTTTTTATTGCACCCTATATAAGATTTTGTCGGTTTAGCTCAGGTAGCTTCATTGAATGGATTTGGAAAAACTGACATCTTTTTTCTATGATCTGGAATAGTTTGATATAGGAATTACCTGTATTTTTCTATAGACTTTCTGAGTCTCTGCATATCTAAAAATAACTTTCCTTGACAAGTGATTGATTTTGTGGGTGGGTATGGGATTCTTTGAATACTGTCCTCATTCAGTCACCTTTAAGCCTTTCCCCACAGTCTGACACCTCTAGTATTGTAGACAGATGTCTGATTTTAGCCTATCTTTTTTCCATTGAAAGTCATCTGCTGTTTTTTCTATAAACCTGTAATATTTATTTCCCCCCATAATTGGAATTCAGGAATTTCATGAGGAAATATTACGGAGGTCTGGGTTTTGTTTTATTTTAAGTATAACTAATTTTACTTGGGGCTCTCAATCCCTTAACTTGAAGATGCAAAACCACGCAGATCAATTTTCTCTTATGGTTTTCATATTACTTCCCATCCGTTCCCTTTCCTCTTCTCATAAACTTTTATTATTCACATTCACATATCCTGATCTGTCCTCCCCGTTTCTTATGATTCCATACCATTTATAAGATGCTTCTTCTGCTTGACCTTCCAAAATAGTAATTTGGTTCTCAACAGAGAATATTCTCATCTGGCAGGCTTGGCTCAGTAGTGGAGCGTTGACCTATGAACAAGGAGGTCGATTCCCAGTCAGGGCATATGCTTGGGTTGCAGGCTTGATCCTCAGTACTGGAGGCAGCCGATCAATGATTCTCTCTCATCATGTTTCTCTTTCTCTCCCTCCCTCTCTCCATTCTTCTCTGAAATAAAAATATATTTTTAAAATTATTAAAAAAGAATATTCTCTTCTCAGGTAGTCTATTGGACTTGTAATTTCAGAAATAAAAATAGCAGTTTCTTTTCATTCTTTGTTTAAATGTCACCTTTACCTTGAATGGACAGGTGTGCCACTTCTTTGAAAAAGAAGTCCCTGTTAGAATGGTGACAGCCACTTCTCATCTCAGTAAAGGTCAGCAAATCTGAAGCACTTGTGTTTTTTTGTAAAAGAAAAGTGTATAAGTCACCTTTAAGTCTGCTCGATCGTTTAAGTACTTTTCTATGAGATAACATACAAGTATATATGTGGAACAAACAAGTTTCACACAGAGTCCCTTACTCTTCTCAGGCTGCTGTAGTAAAATACCATAGGGCTTAACCAACAGAAATGTGTGTCTTACAGTTCTGGAGGCTGGGAAGTCCAAATCCAGAAGGCCACCATCTTGCTGTGGGTTTACAGGTCTTTCTTTGGTGGGTGCTCATGGAGAGAGAAAGGGCTCTCAAGCCTCTTGCTCTTTTTATAAGGGCACTACTCCCACCATGAAACTCCACCCTCAAAATCTCATCTAAACGTAACAACCTTCCAAAGGCCCTACGTCCAAACATCATCACATCGGTGGTTAGCACTTCACCCTATGAATTTGGGGGAACACAAATATTTAGTTCATAACAGTCTTCTTTTGTCATAAAGTATCGTAAACATTCTACTTGATCTTAAAGGCCTTCACCTTATAAACTTGCTACCATTATTGACATCCTGTTGTCCTTGGCATAGTTCTGAGTGAGACGTATTTGCTGTAAGAGTGTGCCCATGGCTAAGACAGTGAGTTTGTGTGTCTCATATGCAGTCCTTTCTTGGAAGCCTCACTGCTAAATTCTTATTTAGACTCCCAAGTCCTCGTATTTAATAAAGAACTCAGTTGTTGAGATTATATTTTCCCTTGCATATCTTTACTATAGTGACTCACCAACAGTACTTCTTGTGGATTTCATTACTGAAACCAATCTTGGCAAATCTCATAAGCTAAACCTTGTTAAAAACATCTGTGCTTAATCTTTTTACTACCTCCTGCACTGCATGCTTGTTCAAATGGTTGTTTCTTCACTGTGTGTGTGTATTTCAATGGTGTTTGCTAACAAAAGGGGTGCAGTTTAGTCTGTTGCCATATTGTTTTCTGTGCATTAGTTTAGTCATGTTTTTTATTGTTGTAAAGACAAATGTTCTTCCTAAGTTAAGTGACTTTTTTTTCATCACTAACATATACAAATATTTTTGAAACTTTGTAAATTCCTGGATAGAAACCTTAAACATCAGTGAAAATATATCAAATTTGTCTTCTTATTTTTGATGCTTTAAAAATGTCTTGCTAAACACGATGGCTTCAATTCAGCCATTTTCAACTTAATTAAATTCCACAGACAATGATTTGAGTCATTTTTCTGAATTCCTCTCCCAAAAGGTACAGAGATAGCTAATACCATTCTAGAAGCATAGGGAGAAAGCAACCCATTATATGCAGTGGATAGTTTATGGCATTAGAACATAATTTCTTGCAACTCCAGTTGAAAAGGGCTCCATAAAGCTTAAGACAAAATATAGCTTGAGGTTATGTCCATCAATAATAGTAGATATAAATGTTTATTTTAAGTAGGCATATGTAAGCTAAATAAAAATCACTGCTAACCTATTCTTCAAGATATCCAGGAACATGACTATCGTATGGATTTACTAATGACCCCATGTTGTTCCATGCATTAACTGTGATGCCAATGTTGGCATGCTTGATGTGGTCCCAAAGGCCCCTTAAATTATTTTTATTTGGGGGGATTCTTTTTTACTTTTGCTGTTCTGATTAGGACTTTTCTGCTGCCTTATATTTCAATGCACTGATTCAGTCCTCTGCTTCATCTAATCTACTGTTGATTCTGCCTAATGCAATCTTCATTTCATTTACTATAGTCTTTATTTCTGTCTGGTTCTTCCTTATGGTTTCTATGTTCTTTTTCATGCTTTTGGAGTTCTCACTAAATTCCTTGAGCATCCTTGTAGCTATTGTATTGTATTAGGTTAATTGTTTGCCTCTATTTTATTTAGTTCTTTTCCTGAAGATTTCTTTCATTCTTTCATTTGGGCATGATTCTTTGTCTCCCCACTTTGGCTGCCTTCCTGAGTTTATTTCTATGTATTAGATAGAGCTTTTATACTTCCCCGTCTTACTAGAGTGGTCCTTTGTAGTTGATGTCCTGTGGGGCCCTGTGTAGTTGGTCACCTGAGCCAGGTGCTCCAGGTGTATTCCTTGTGTAGGTTGTGTGTGTCCTCCTAATGTAGTTGAGTCTTGATTGCTGTTGGCACATCAGTTGGAGGGATTAACCCTCAGGCTAATTGGTCGTGAAGACTTGCCGTGACTACAGTGGAGTGTTTGTTGTGCAGGTTCTGACTTTATGGAGCAGGATTTGCTTTAGCAGAGTTTGGTGCCTGCCAAGTCTGTCCTTTGAGTATCACTTGTGGATGTGATTGGGTGGTACTCTGGTGTGGTCTGAAGATAGATACTGGGAGTGTTAGTTTTGGGGCCTCTTGGTAGGTGCAGGCCAAGGTCTGCCACTGCCTGTGCCCAGCCTGGGACCATCTGGTATCAGCTACAAAGTGATCTGCAGATGAATGACACTTGTGCTGGGCTTGGAGGTGCCTGAGACACGCTAAACTGTGAATTGAAGCTGGCTGCAGCTATTATTGAGCTTGGGTCTACTTAGTAAGGGATACCGGCCCTACTGAGGCCAGTTTTGCTTGTTTGGGGTTATTGAACCTCTGAGAAATCTTAGGAAAGTTTAAAGCATGAGCCAAGACAGGCCATTTATATGAAAAAGCCACTGGTTGAGTCGGGGTCTCGGGAATTACCAGGGCAGGGTGAACAGTGTTGGCTTGAGAGAGAGTTAGACATGGCACCTGCCTTCACCTGCAGGGAAGGGCTCAGCAAAGGGATAATAGCTACTGCCAGCACTTCTGTCTGGGAGAAAGCTGCCCCTCTAGCCCTCTCCCTGAAGGCATATGTTCCTGCTACCCAGAGTTGGAGTTCAGATGAATAGTTCATCAGTGAGTACGTCTGAGCATGGACCCTTTAAGAGGAATGCCTGGGGCTCCAGAAGCCCTTCATTTCCCTGGGCCACAATCTCCACTGGATTTCACAGCCAAGAAGTTATGGGACGTCTCTTCCTGGAACTGGAATCCTGGATGAAGAGCCTGGTGTGGGGCTGAGACCCCATGCTCCCCAGCAGGTACCTCTACTGCCAAGATATTTCTCCTGATTTTTAACCTCTTCACATGGGTATGGGACCACCCATTCTGCATCTCTGCCCCTCCCTCCATGCTCCATATGGCTTCTTCCATATATCGGTACTTATAGGACTTCTTTTCTGCTAGACTTCAGATGGTTCTCAATGACAGATGTTCTGTAGATTAGTGGTGGTTTTGATGTGGTCATAAAGGGAGGTGATTACAGTGTTTACCTACTGTACCATCTTGACCAGAAGCTCAGGGTCTGTGTATTTTTTTTCCTGATAGATTTATTATTTCCAATACTACTTATAAATTTGAATAGCATTAATGGTAATAGTGCCTCATTTAAATTTTAATACCTTTGCATTTATCCAGGACTTTTTGAGATTTTCAAAGGCTTTCATCCTCATTGTTAAGAGGTCTCCAGACTATGTAAAAACATTGTGACAAAAACATAAAAGACAGATGCACAGAAAGCCTGAATTTCCATCTATATATCTAGCATTCACGAGGCACCCGTCTTTTCTAAGTCATGTAAAGAAACTTGAAAGACACACCCTAGACTCAGGGTGCCACCTAAAAGGTAAGACATGCAAACATATGCACTACAAATTAAGAGCACGAAAGTACAGTGCAAACAAGGCCTGCCTAAAACATCCTGGGAACCGCAAAGGCTAAAAGTCATTCCCACAGTTTTCTGCCTTAATAATAATAATCCCTTTTAAGTGTGTCGTGCCATCAAGTTTCCAGAACATTTCAGATGCATTCCTTAATTTAATCCTTAGAACACACACACCCACCATCTGCTCCTTTACTTTTTTTTTTCTTAATTTTTTTATTGTTTAAGAAATAAGTATACATATTTCTCCTCCCTCCCCCCACCCCATTGACCTCTCCCAGCCTCCCCTAACCTCTCCCCATCCTGGGACTTGCCCTCCCCCTCCCAGTGTCTTGTGTCTATTGGTTATGCTTATATGCATGCATACAAGTCCTTCAGTTGATCTCTTACCCCCTGCCAACTCTCCCCCACCTTCCTGCTGTAGTTTGATAGTCTGTTCGATGCTTCTTTGTCTCTATTTTTGTTCTACAGTTTATAATGTTCTTTATATTCCACAAATGAATAGATCAGTGGTATTTAATTTTCACTAACTGACTTACTTCATTTAGCATAATGCTTTCCAGTTTTATCCATGCTTGCAAATGGTAAAAATTCCTTCTTTTTTTATAGCAGCGTAGTATTCCATTGTGTAAATGTACCACAGTTTTCTAATCCACTCATCTGCTGATGGGCATTTAGGCTGTTTCCAAATCTTAGCTATAATGAATCTTGCCTCTATGAACATAGGAGTGCATAGATCCTTTCTGATTGGTGTTTCGGTTTTCTTGGGATGTATTCTTAGAAGGGTACATGTATTTTTAAACAGGAATTTTTTCCATGCTCACCAGAGTCTTCTATCTATATATATAAAAGCCTAAGCAACTGAGCAACCAAACAACCCTGGTGGTCGCTATGATGTGCACTGACCACCAGGGGGCAGATGCTCAACATAGGAGCTGCCCCCTGGTGGTCAGTGCGCTCCCCCAACCAACCTCCCATGGCCCCTCCCGTCAGCTGACCGGCCCTTCCCCATCAACCTCCAATCTCCAGCCAGGCCAAGGGACCTCACCCATACATGAATTTGTGCACCGTGCCTCTAGTTTTATATAGAAGTTTGTATCTAGTTCGTCTCCTTGACTGCAGGCAGGACTCTATTCCAACCAGGTGGAAGACTATCTTTTATGTTACTCATTTAAAGATTTAGAAATCTCCTAAATTTGCTCAGGAATATGATGAAAATAAATGAGATGGGACTAGACATTCTTGTTGCAGTCCATTTCAAACTTCCTATAACCTCCCTGTGAGCTGAAGGAATATTTACATTTAAGAAAAGCATCTGTTTGGTCTCTGGAATTTGCTTTCAAGCTCAACACCATTCAGTCTGCATCTTCCAGCTTCTAAAAATACAATCTTATTTTTGCTTCCCTTTCAACTTTAAAAGGACATCGACCATTTTCACACAGAGGCTGTCAGCAGAGATGCTGGGGAGAAAGCCTGTTTAATCTTGAGAAGGAAATAGAATGTATACACACCCATCAAACTGAAATGTTTCACCTGGTCTTTGGCTTCCACCACCCCCACATGTGGTAACAGCTCCCAGACTTCGCTATGAATCCCCATCATCATCAGAGTCTTGTTGATGGAAATAATTGCTAAAGCTTTCCTGCTCTGTAGACATTAGTCCAGCCAAGCTACCAAGTAATCATTGTCTGGGCTGCTGGTTCAGTCCTGTTTGCTGACTCAAGATAACTATTTTCTGACCAGTTTATAGGGAATAGGGGAAAAAAAGTACAACCTAATTTTTTGTTGGTCTCTTTCATCTTCTCCTGGCCTTATTTGGTCTTTGGAGCATGGCCCAGTCACCAACAGTTTCCACTGGTCCCTGGAATGGCTTGGTAGTTGATGGTTCTCTCACTGCAAAGTCATCTCTTCTTAGCCTTTGAACCATATCATCAGTGCTACCGTGGACTCCAGGCATGGTGTTATTTGCTGGTGTGGTGTGTTTGTAGCAGAGTCAGATAATTCTATAATTATCATATAACTAAAGGCCTGGTGCACAAATTCATGCACCAGTGGGGTCCCTTGGCCTGGCCTGTGGGATCAGGCAGAAACCAGCTCTCTGACATCCCTAAGGGGTCCCAGATTGAGAGAGGGCACAGGTCAGGCCAAGGGACCCCACTGGTGCACCATTAGGGCTAGGGAGGGACGTGGGAGGTTGGCCAGCCGGGGAGGAACCACAGGAGGGCTCCTACCTGTCTTGCTCAGTCCTGATTGCCGGACCCCAGCAGCAAGCTAACCTACCAGTCAGAGGGTCTGCCCCCTGGTGGTCAGTGGACATCATATCAAGCAGTTGGTCAGCCTTAGCATATCATTAGCATATTATGCTTGGTTGGTTGAATGGATGACTGACCGACTGGACACTTAGCATGTTAGGCTTTTATTATATAGGACTTACTGTTGCCACCCTCCTCAGATGAAGGTAGTCCCCTCCCTATACCAAGAAACTGTACATGTGCTTTTCCCTCACAGCCTTTGAGAAACCTTGTGTTATATTCACATGCATACCCAGTGACCTAAAAAGGGAAGAGAGGCCATTTGTACACTTTTACATGGTTACTGCTACTAGTTCCTTCTCCCCTCTCCTCTTCTTCCTCTTCTTTTCTGCTCCTCCTACTCCTCTCCTCTTCTCCTCCCTCCCTCCTTCTCTCCCTCAGTGTGTGCATATGTGTGTGTATGTGTGTGTGTATAATCTAATAAAAGAGTAATATGCAAATTGACCCTAACTCTGTTACACCTAAGCCACGCCCACCAGCTAAGCCATGCCCACCAGCCAATCAGAGCAACTATATGCAAATTAACCCAGCCAAGATTGCGGCCAACAGCCACGGAGCTGGAACAAGCAGGAGGCTTGCCCCTGTGATACAAGAAGCTAAGGTTTCTGGCTGCCTAGGCTGGCTGTGGCAACAAAGTTTCCACAACAAAGTTTCAGTTATAGAAGATAAATAAACCCCAGAGACCTGCTTCCAGCCTTGGGCTCAAGGAAGTGCTGGGAACCTGGGTTGTCAGAGGCAACCTGACCTGGGCTCTGGTTAAAGCAACAAAGTTTCAATTATAGAAGATAGATAAATCCCAGATACCAGTTTCCAGCCAGCCTCGCTGCAAACAACCATCAGCCACTCACCCAGGCTGGCCAGGTACCCCAGTAGGACCCCCCTGCCTGAAGGGAGTGTGGCAAGCCTGCAAACAGCCATCAGCCACTCATCCAGGCTGGCCAGGTACCCCAGCAGGACCCAACTCCCTAAAGGGAGGGGATGTGGCCAGCCTGAAAATGTCCCTCAGCTCCTCACCCAAGCTGGCCAGACACCCCAGGGGGGGGGGACACCCACCTTGAAGAGGCTGTGACCAGCCTGCAAACAGCCATCAGCCACTCACCGAGGCTGGCCAGGCACCCCAGCAGGACCCCATCCTGATCCGGGATATCCTTCAGGGTAAACCAGCTGACCCCCACCCATGCACCAGGCCTTTATCCTATATAATAAAAGGATAATATGCAAATTGCCCCTAACAGCAGAACCACTGGGAATGACTGGTCACTATGCAGGAGCTGCCCCCTGGTGGTCAGTGCACTGCCACAGAGGGAGCTCTGCTCAGCCACAAGCCAAGCTGCCAGCACAGCAGTGGTGGCAGGAGCCTCTCCTGCCTCCTCAGCAGAGCTAAGGATGTCTGGTTGCAGCTTAGGCCTGCTTCCTGCTGGCAAGTGGACATCCCCCAAGAGCCCCTGGGCTGCCAGAGGGATGTCTGCCTGCCAGCTTAGGCCCAATCCCCCGAGGAGCAGGCCTAAGCCAGCAGGTGGACATCTCCTGAGGGGTCCCAGATTGCTAGAGGGCACAGGCCAGGCACAAATTTTTGTGCACTGGGCCTCTAGTATATATATATATATATATATATATATATATATATATATATATATATATATATATATATATATATCTCCATCCCATGTTTACAGGCTGTTAAATTGCGCTGTTTACCCATATCTTCAGGAAAAAAATTGCTTCTACTGTGGTGGTAAACAACCTGTTTCCCTATTTATGATGGTCTGGCCCTCTAGCAACTTCAGCGTGAAATTATAGCTAATTTGCCTACGAACATCAGGTGGTCATAATAATCTAGCCACTCAGTGTATTATCCCTATGCTGCACTTTACATCCCCATAACTATTTTGTAACTACCAATTTACACTTCTTAGTTCCTTCACCCCCATTTCCTCTGGCAACTACCAGTCTGGGTCTATGATTCTGTTTTAATTTTTTTGTTTATTTATTTTGTTCTTTAGATTCCACATATAAATAAAATCATATGGTGTTTCTCTTTCTCCGACTGACTTCACTAAACATAATGAACTCTAGGTCCATCCACACTGTTGCAAATGGTAATATTTCATTCTCTTTCCATAGTGAGTAATATTCCATTGTATATTTGTGCTACTTCTAGATTATCCAATAGTCTATTGGGTTGCTTACATATATAGCTATTGTAAACAGCAATACAATGAATATAGAAGTGCATATGTTCTTTTGAATTAGTTTTTGGGTTTCTTTGGATAAATCCCCAGAGTGGAACCGCTGGGTCATAAGGCAGTTCCATGTTTATTATTTTGAGGAAACACCATACTGTTTTCCATAGTGACTGCACCAATCTGCAGTCCCACCAACAGCGCATGAGGATTCTCTTTCTCCACATCCTCACCAGCACTTGTCATTTTTGGATTTATTCACGATAGTCACTCTGACAGGTGTGAGGTGATATCTTGGTGGGTTTTATTTGCATTTTCTGATGATTAGTCAGATTAGTCATTGAGCCTCTTTTTATATGTTCATTGGCCATCTGTATGCCCTCCTTGGAGAAATGTCTATTCAAGTGTTCTGCTCATTTTTTAATTAGATTGTTTGATTTTTTGGTGTTAAGTCATATGAATTACTTATAAATTTTGGATATTAACCTCTTTGCACATGTATATTGGAAAAAATATTTCCCCAGTTAGTAGGTTAGCTTTTCATTTATTGATCATTTCCTTTGCTGTTCAAAAACATTTTAGTTTGATGTAGTCCTATTTGTTATTTTTTCTTTTGTTTCCCTTACTACAGCAGATACATTAGGAAAAATATTGTTAGGAGAAATATCAGAGATTTTACTGCCTATGTTTTCTTCTAGGAGTTTTATGGTTTTAAGTCTTACAGTTAATACTTGAATTCACTTTGGTATTAGAAGATGGTGTAGTTTGTTTTTTTGTTTGTTTACTTTGTATGTATATGTCTAATTTCCCTAGTAATATTTATTGAGTAGACCAATTTTACTCTGTTGTATGTTCTTGCTTCCTTTGTCAAATGTCAATTGTATGGGTGTGGGTTTATTTCTGGGCTTTCTAGTCTATTCCATTGATCTATAGGTCTGTTTTTATGCCAGTACCATGTGTTTTGATTATTATAGCCTTAGGGTGTATTTTCATATCAGGTGGCATGATACATCCAACTTTGTTCTTCTTTCTCAATATTGCTGAGGCTATACAGGGTCTTTCAGGGTCATATAAAATTTTGGATTATTTGGTCTAGTTCTGTAAAATACACCATTGGTATTTTTTATAGGAATTGCATTGAATTTATAGACTTGACCGGAATCAAATCTGGGACCCTTGAGTCCACAGGCCGATGCTCTATCCACTGAGCCAAACTGGTCAGGGCTAGTCTGGACATTTTAATGCTAATTTTCCCTACCCATGAACATAGTATATGCTTCCAATTTTTTTATCTTTAATTTCTTCAGGATCTTATAATTTTCTGAGCATAGGTATTTTACTTCCTTAGCTAAATTTATTCCTAGGTATTTTTTAATGCAATTGTAAATGGGGTTGTGTTCTTAGTTTACCTTTCTATAGTTCATTATTGGTGTATAAAAATGCAACCAATTTATGAATATTAATTTTGTATTCTACAACTTCAGTGAATTAACTTATCAGTTCTAGTAGTTTTTTGGTGGAGTCTTTAGGATTCTCTATATACAATATCATGTCACTTGCAAATAATGGCCATTTTACTTCTTCCTTTCCAATTTGAATGCCCTTTATGTATTCTTCTTGCCTGATTCCTGTGGCTAGGACTTCCAATACTATGTTGAATAAAGTGCTGAAAGCAGACATCCCTGTCTTGTTCTTGATCTTAAAGGAAATGCTTTTAGTTTTTCCCAGTGAGTATGATGTTGGCTGTGGGTTTGTCATTTGTGGCCTTACAGTTTTGAAGAACAGGCTGAACATGTTTTCTTTTTGGGTTTAATAACTGTATTCTGTTCTTTCTTGATGTAAGTTGTAAATGTCAGAAACACTGCCTGAATCAGAGGCATAAACACTGATGACAGATTGACATAGTCATTAGGCAGCAGGGCCAGGGTTTTCCAGAGCCTCTCGGCTCCTCCCATTAGTCCCAGGGGTCAGGTCAGCATGGAGGCATTAAGGAGCTCACATGAGAAGGCCAGCCATCTTTTTTTCCCCCCATAATGATGCGTTTTGTTTTGGTTTTTTTTAATATATTTTATTGATTTTTTATAGAGAGGAAGAGAGAGGGACAGAGAAGTTAGAGACATCAACGGGAGAGAAACATGGATCAGCTGCCTCTTGCACACCCCCTACTGATGTACAACCCAGATACATGCCCTTGACTGGAATCGAACCTGGGACCTTTCAGTCCCCAGGCCAATGCTCTATCCACTGAGCCAAACAGGTTAAGGCGAAGGCCAGGCATCTTGTCCAATCACTTTATTTTATAGTTTTGGGAGAGTGAAATGACCAGCTCATGGTCACGCTGGCCACAGTGACAGAGCCAGGTCAAGAATCTCTCCCTTCCAAACTAGGGATTTTATCTCTGCCATAGGAGAAATTCTGTTTGTTTGGTTTTTGTGTGTGTCTTGCCTCAATATTTGCAATTCACATCTCCTTCCCTGCTTGCATTTTTAGTTCTTGAAGTCCAACTTCTCCTCAGACATCTGTTGTCCCTATTTTAGGCCTACAGGTTTGTACTGGAGCAAAGTGTTGGAGAATTAGCCAGGTACTGGGGCTTTCCTCAAAGACCTTGAGTGTTGGCCTCAAAGTCTGGAATAGGTTCCGCACAGATAAAGGAGAGGACAAACTGAGCTCAGAATCTGGGAGAGAAGTACAGTTCATCATTTGCTGAATTAGTTGCATGATGTTGGTGCATTTGATGAGTACAATGAGTTTCATCTTTGGGTACACGATCTAACCCTTTAAAATAGTGTGTGTGTGTGTGTGTGTGTGTGTGTGTGTGTGTGTGTGTGTGTGTGTTGTGAAAGCCCCATCAGCCAAAGACTTCAAGAACACACCTAGAGTCAAATAAGGTCAGCTTTACTTAACTTTTCCCAAATTTAGGGCCCCTGCTCTGAAACCTCCTAAGTTTATGATGTTGTTGCACTTCTGGGCTTTTGTGGCTGCCTTCTCTCCATCACATGGAGACCTCCTAGTGGTCTGTTCCATACTGGAGGGAATATAAGGTGCTGCTTGCACTTTCCAGGAGTGTTTGCATTTTAATGTTACTGTTTAAAGTGCTACTGTGTTAAGCATGGCTCATTCCTCTGCAACCACAATGTCAGAACCTGGGAGCAGAGACTGTTATTGGATTTGACTTCTTGCCTCTTGAGAGCTACACCTGAGGTAGCTGGCTTACTGCCCAGGTGGGTGTGGAAAACCCACAGAGAAATTTGAGGGAAAACTAGTCTATAGCAATTTTTGAGAATTTTCCATCAGATGAAACAAGGAGGAAAAGCATGGTTGAAAGTTCTGGGTCCAAAGCCACCCTCTGGCTTTGATTCTGGGAAAGTTGCAGATCTTCAGGGAAAGTCAACTTTTCTCTTTATAAGTTAGGAACAAGAAAGAATACCCTCTGGGGTTGTGAAGAAGTTAAAAATGATAGTGCAGGTCATTTCATAGTGAGGTTCCAGTGGACATCACCTGAGCTGCTTCAGTCCAGTGCATTGCTCTGTGATACGCCAGACCCACCAGTCATTTCTGCATCATCCCTGCACCATGCCAAACTGCAGGGTCAATGGTTATGTATCTGGTTAAGGGGTCCCAAGGTCTGAGCCTGCCAAGAGGAAGCCAGGCATAAAAGAGCAGTGGTGTTAGGTAAAGCTGTAGCTTTTTATCATATCAATCTGTGAAGATCTGGTTTGTTGTCAGAATGATGCAATTAGTCTTAATGACCTGCAGTTACTTTCAGCAATGATTAAAAAAAATCATCTTTTATTTTAAAATACAGTTGATATATCCTATCTAAAAGAAGAGTAATATGCAAATTAACCATCACACCCTCACTTCCTCACTCTGTCATTCTGTCACAAAGATGGTGGCGGCCACAGAGCTGGAGTGAGTAGGAGGTTCAGGTTGTCCCCGGCGATGGAGGAAGCAAATTTCCTGCCTGCCCTGGCTGGCCCTGAGCTCTGCTCAAGGCTACAAAGTTTCAATTATAGAAGTTAAATCCCAGATACCTGCTTCCAGCCTGCGACATGGCCAGCCTGAAAACGGCCATCAGCGCCTCACTCAGGCTGGCCAGGCACCCTAGCGGGACCCCCACCCTGATCTTGGACACCCTTCAGGGCAAACCAGCCATCCCCCAACCATGCACCAGGCCTCTATCCTATATAATAAAAGGATAATATGCAAATTGACTCTAAGAGTGGAATGACTGGTCACTGTGACACACACTGACCACCAGAGGGCAGACACTCAATGCAGGAGATGTCCCCTGCTGGTCAGTGTGCTTCCCATAGTGGGAGCTCTGCTCAGCCACAAGCCAGGCTGATGGCTGCCAGCACAGCACTAAGGATGCCCGACTGTAGCTTAGGCCTGCTCCCCACTGGCAAGTGGACATCCCCTGAGGGCTCCTGGGCTGCCAGAGGGATGTCTGACTTCTAGCCTAGGCCCGATCCCCTGGGGAGCAGACCTAAGCCAGCAGGTGGACATCCCCCGAGGGGTCCCAGATTGTGAAAGGGCACAGGTAGGGTTGAGGGACCCTCCTGAGTGCACAAATTTTTGTGCACTGGGCCTCTAGTGTTATTATATTAGTTTCAGGTGTACCTCAGTGATTAGACATGCAGGGCTTACTTTAGCAGGCTTCTGGTGTCTGTTGAGTCCACCCCTTGATTGTGTCACTTGTGGTTGGGTGGTGATGCTTCAACATGGTCTGAAGCTGTTCACTGGGTGAACTGGCTCTGGGGCCTCCCAGGAGGTGCAGGGCAAGGTCAGTCATTGCCTATGTTCTGCCCTGGGGCCACCTGGCATGAGCAAAAAGAGATCTGCAGATGGCTGCTACTTGTGCTGCTAGTGACAGGCCTGGGGCCACTTATCATGAGGCACAGGGCACACTGAGGCCAGATGGTGTTTGTTTGAGTGATTTCAAGAAGGTTTGAAGCATGAGCCAAGACGGGTCATTTGTATGGAAAATCCACTGGAAAACAGCTTGGCTGTTGCGTGGGTTAGGTTTCAGAGAATCACCAGGGCAGGAAGCTTGGTTAATGGAGACTTGGATATGGTGCCCACCTGCTGGCTCAGTGAGGGAGTGGAGGCCTTAGAAAAGGAACATGACTCTGCCAACATTTCTGTCTGAGAGAAAGCTGTTCCCCAACTCCTGTTCTGATTCTGGACAATTCAGTTCTGACCCGTATGTCTCTGGTGCCTTTTGAGCTAGAGCTGTCTTCACTCTAGAGCTCAGAAGAAGTGAGCCCGGGTTAGTTCCTGCACAGACCCTTTAAGAGGAACTGCCTGGGACTTCAGGAACCACAATTTCCATTGTTTTTTTCCAGCCAGAAATTATGGAAACTTCGCTTCCTGGCACTGGAACCCTGGGCTGTGGGACCTGGTGTGTGGCTGGGACCCCTCGCTCCTCAGTGGGGACCTCCACAGCCAAGACAGCCCTCCCAAGTTTTATCCACCACAGGTGGGTGTGGGATCAGCCAATTTACATCTCTGCCTCTCCTACCAGTTTCCAGGAGAGGAAATACCCCTCGGCCTGCATTTGGATGGTATATGTGAGGATGCAAAGTAATAGTGACTAAGAGGGAAAAGCAGAGAGAATCAGAAAAGACATAACAGAGTCTTGACATGGTTCAGTTGATGAATGGAAGGAGCTGCCCACCTCTGAACATCCTGTTATGTGAGATAATCAGCACCCTATTGTACATACTTTCAGTTGATTGTGGCAGATAATGCTGTTCACCTATGCAAAAGTATTCATTCTGATTTCTTGCTAAATGAAATCACAATTGTATTCATTTGGAAGGAGATCCTTTCAGCTGAGAGGGCACAAAAACTGTCCTGGACAGTGGGATGTAAAGGGAAGCCTTCCGGAGTGCTCTGGGAAATACTCTTCTTCCAGAGTTAAGAGAGAATATGTGGGCAAAAGGTCTGCCACCCTGTTTCCGTTTGAAAACAGTTGTTTCAGGTCATGTTACCTGATGATTGTGGCCATTTTCTTAGGACCACAAGAAGATGCAAAGAGAACCATAGAAGAGGCTCCCCTCAGTGGCTAAGCTGACCCCAACCACCTTCCCTTAGGGCTCTCAATAAAAACCATTTAGTACCATTGATTTGTAGCCATCTTCAGAGGCTTCTAAAGAGGAGTTGAAATGCTCAAGCTGAGTCCAGGTCCCTAGAGGGCTGGCCTGGAGGACAGGTAGATTTTCAGAGTGAAGCAGATTAGTTTTTCAGTCTAAACAAGGGGATGAACTTCATGTTTTTAGAGAGAAAGTGAGGGATGAACTAAAATACTCAAGTGAGAGAACTGTCCTCGTGGCTAAGGACTTGCCAACATCTGAAATCCAAGTCTGTCTGGGACTGTGATCTGGCCATCGGATGTGGCACAGGGGAGGGATGTGGCCAGGACCAGGAGGACAGGGAATTCAGCACAGCACCTAGTGACCCTGGTGATACATTATGAATGGTGGGAAAGGGGAGGCACCTGTTGTCCCCATGAGGCTGGCTACAGCCATCTTTCAATTTCTGTGATTTATTGGTGATGGCTAAGTCAGTTATTGATTTATTATCCAGTTCCAAAGCCCAGACTACACCACCAGACTGTTGTGGTTTGAGGAAATGACAGATGCCCCAGCTTAGAAATGCCTTAAAGCCAGGAATTGTTAATTATGTTTCTTTGACTACCCTATGTGTGAGCCTCAGATACTTAATTTTTTAACTTAATTCAATAAGTATTTGTTGGGCCCATAAGTTGCCCCAGGCACTATGCTAGACATTGGGGATTCAGCAATAAATATTTATGCAAGGAAACGCATATGAGTTAGTACAACCCAACCCATAATCCATGGGCTGGGGGTGGACCCTCTCGGGCCTCTGGGCTGAGCTGTCCCAACCACTAGAGGGCAGATAAGGAGGCCCTTTGGCAAGAGCCTGTACCTGCCTAG